>RYZW01000241.1:0-56365 GCA_004367215.1 Colletotrichum trifolii | reverse complement strand
AAGGAGTAAAAGAGAAATTCTTATGAAAAGTATAAAAAGTCTACTTAAAAGTAATACTAGGGGCTTACTAGTAGCTTACTAGTACTTAACTTCTTAGGTATAATTATTAGGACTCGGGTAGAGCTAGAGTTAACTAGTTAAGTATAGTTTATAATAAATAGGTTTTAAAGAAAATATTATAACTAAAACTTATAAATAATATAATAATAGAAATTTTAGTAAAGAAAAAAAAAACTAGAAATAGATATATATTAATATTAGAAGTAATTATATTAAGTTTAAAAAATTAAAAATATTAGTTAAGCTAGGCTTATAATTATTATAAAAGAAGTATTTAATATATATATAATCTATAAGAATAAAATAACTTATTTCTTCTAAATCTAAATATAATATAAAGCCTTTTATTTAAAGGAGGGAGAAAACTCTGCATTGGAAAAATATCGGGCTGATGGATTAATGCTGGCATAGGGCGCATAGGGCGCATGGAGCGCCACAGCCACGCGAGGCTTCGTCACCATAGTGAAGCCTTCGCGACAGAACTTCAATCATGGTGACGTCTTCACTGATGATGCTCATTTGACGGCAAAGTCAACGACCCTGCCTGGCGAGACAATTTCCTCTCGAAGCATGCAAAAACCCTGATCGTCTCTTTCGCCATGATACAGTCGAGTGAGGAATTCCGGAACGGTCGTCAAAGGTGGGAGGAAGACGACGTCAGCGCTCTCGAATGTGCGCTTTACTACTGCGCGAAGCTCTACAACTCGACCGTTTCTCAAGGCATCTTGAACGAGAAGATATTGGACAAACACACAAAACGCGACCTGGACTCTTACAGAAAGCCTGGAGAGACTCTAGAACGCGCAAGGGCGTTCAACAAGTACTTCAATTATACCCTTGACTTCCGAGGTCTCGATTTCAATCGGACGGATCTGCAGCTTGTCATACCACGAAACTCGTCTTTTGCCAGGGTTCTCCTGGCAGATGAGGACATCAAGCTCAACATAACCCAGAACACCGCGGCCAGTATTCCCTACATTTTCAGGACGCTGTTTTCCTCCACAGATGGCCCACCGCTGGTCTATCCGGTGAGCGGTGCTCAGCAGTCGCCGGTCATTCTCAGTCTGGGGAGGTCGCCCAACTTGACGGCTACGTTCGAAACTGTGGCCGGAAGCATGACCAAGTGGATGCGAGACTTGTCACACAAATCCGAGCCGCACATGGGCGAGGCCAAAGAATGGGTGATTCATGCGGGTGTCAGATGGACCCATCTTTCGCTTCCCGTCGGAGTCTTCCTGGCCGGTAGCCTCTTCTGCATCATCTCCATACACGAGACGCGGCGCTTAGGATTGCCAGCTTGGAAGGGGAGTTCGTTGGCTAGTCTGGCACATGGTCTAAATGCGGACGCGAGAGAGCAGGTAAGAGTGGCAGACAGCACCAGGACGATGGAAAAGTACGCCAGAAGTGCACGTGTTCGTTTTGAAGACGGTCTATTAGGACCAGAACTCCGAGCTGTTGGACCAGACAGGAAACAGGGTCCCTAATCAGCACATATTGTCGAGGCAAATGTTTGTTGTTGTGGTCACTATTGCTGGTAACTCGATACTCTTACCATGAACACATGCCCAGCAGAGCCGTGGCTGGTATATGTAGGTTGTATCTCGGAAAGCTGAACCCAATTATTCATTGAATCTACATCTCTCTGAATCTGTCCGTCGTCTCTGTTTACTGACAATGACGTGGTCTAAACCAGGAAAGGCCTTAAGACAAGGTGGGTAGACTACTCTTCTTCACTACCCTCATACCATCCACCGTGTGCCTCAGTCATGTGGTCATAAATGCGCATTGGACCGACATTCTCGCCGCAGAAGAAACACCAATGCGCATCACAGACAGTACACTCGATGTGATCGCATCCGCCCAGCTTCTCCGTCGGGGTCCCGCATCCAGGGCAACCCCTAATCTGCATTCTCACGCCCTTCTTCTCCCTGCATTCATCGCAAGACCAGTTTGCAACTTCAGGCGGAGCCCCCGCGGCGCATACTCGCTCGACGAAGCGACGCGCAAAGCCACAGTCGTAGCACCAACCGTAGATCCACGTCCCGCACTCAGAAACCGCAGTGGCAAGGTCCCCAAGTTGCGACAGGCCAAAGACGGAAACAGACTTGGCTGTGGGCCGCCGGCGACAAAAGGGGCAGGACAACGCCGAGATGTTGATGAGCCTCCCACGCGCGTTCAGTCCGTACCATCCGCCCAGGCAGCCTCCACAGACGAGCTGATGGCAGCCCGAACGCCCACAAGCTCGTCGGAGATGGTTCTTGCGCAGGCTGGCGAAGCAGAGGCTGCAGGTGCCCGCCTCCGTCTTCCGCGCCGAGATCCAGTGGCGGAGGGAGTGGAGCAGCTGGTCTTGGTTGTGAACGAGTTTACCATGTACGGTGAGCCTCGAAGAGTGTTGATCCGAGGGATGCTGGTCTGTATCGGGGAGTATCTGTATGTCTGCAAGTGCCTTTTGGTCTGACGCTTCGCATACTGTACGGAAAATGGAACGGTCGTTGAAAGGCTGAGGAATACTATCCTGACTATTGATGAGCCACGCAGTTCCGTTTTCCTTGCTCAGCATCTGAGCAGAAGTTTCGTACTCGACGAGAGTAGCCTTGTTCGTCTCGCAGCCGGGACACCGAAAACGAGAGGCATCAAAGCCGGAGCCCCGATAAGCCCGCGGCCGAATGATTCTGTTCAAGCACGTCCTGCATTCTACAAGGGGAGCAGTCCCAAGAGCCGACCGATGTCGGCAGTAGTAGCATTTGGCCCGGACATTGAGAGCGTCCGGGTTGTAGACGACGTACTGAGACCGGCACTCTGGAACGGAGCATTCCACCCATGTTCCCTCCGTGTGCTTGTTGTCGTTCGGAGAAGCGTCACGACTTCGTCTCTGTTCGTCGTCTGGTGCAGCTTTGCAGATGGCGCATGGACATTGGTGTCCCCGAGGGCAAAGACCGCAAATGCCATCGTGGCCCATGATGGTCACCGAGCGTGGGAACTGACATGCCTTGCAAACGGCAACAGGGCCAAGTGCAACCCTTGACTTTTGAGGTTTCCATCCGACCTTGGCGTGAAGCGTCGTGTTGAGATTCATCTCGAGTAGCTTGTAGTCGACAAGTGCTTTGAAGAGCCTTCGATCAGCGTCTGGCAGTACACAGTCGCCGGGATCGCGCCTTGTGGTGATGTTGTGGACGATGCGCTCTTCGTAATCCCTGTCAGCATCGAGGAGCAAAGACAGGCAGCTCGCGTTCCAGTTCTCTGGAGTGTCCAGGGTGTTCCACTTCCTGCTAAAGTAAACGAGTTCGTTGTCGGCAGCCTCCCTCAGAGGCTGTATGCCCATCCGAAGCGAGAGAGCGGCAAGAAGGGCTCCGGGGCGGGCCGAGAGCATAGTCCCTGGGAGGACAATGTGGAGGAGTATCCGCCAAAACTTCCGCTGATGCTTGCTGTTGGCGAGTGCCGTTGGTATCCGAGGTATGTCGTCCTCAGCCTCCTTGATGTGAGCTGGCAGCTCTGCCTGAGACTGTACGTAGGTCAAGCGGGTCAGGACGTGTCCAAGCCGTCGAAGGATACGATGATCGCAAGATCTGCCAATCTCCAGGAGCTCATCCCTGGTAAATACGGTAGCGTTACGATTGTTCACTTCGCCACCGTCCTGGACCGTGTGGACGTCTGCGCCGGCCTTGAAATTCTCGGTGGGATCCAGAAAGACGCAGGGAAATCTGTCCTCCAGAGGGACCTTGTTGATGATGTGGTTGATCTCTGCAGCGTAGTCATAGGATTCTTCCAACCAGACCCTCATGCGGCTCTTCTTGTTGACATCAGCTATGCGCTCGACAGCATACCCGAATGACTGGATAAGACCATCCCGGGCTGGGTTCTCCCTGTCGTTGCAAACGGTGCGCCAGAGAGTGCCAAAGACCGGGTTGACGGTGATGGCCGTGACGTCCGACTCAATGAGGGATTCTAGTGCCTGGACAACAAAG
This sequence comes from Colletotrichum trifolii, assembly GCA_004367215.1. Lineage (NCBI taxonomy): Eukaryota > Fungi > Ascomycota > Sordariomycetes > Glomerellales > Glomerellaceae > Colletotrichum > Colletotrichum trifolii. The sequence goes on along the minus strand of RYZW01000241.1, from coordinate 52,340 downwards.
TCGCGATAGTGGCCATCGACAAGGTAGCGCCTGGAAAAGTCGAGGAGTGGACGCTCCCGAGTGCTGATGATGTCGTTCAAGTCATCAAGCGAGGGGCGCTGGGCGACGATGTTTCCGTCCACGGCATTTTTGGCGGCACATGTTTCTTCCACGGGGAAGTAGAGGCCACATTCTTTGCTCTCTTCGGTCTGGGTGTCTAGAATCGTTCTCGTAGTCCTGTATTGCAGCACTTGGGCAAACCGACCATCTGCGGATCCCTGTTTTGGCTTCCCAACGCCCATCCACGCGAGCAGAATGGCCGCCGTCAGCTGTGATATGGCGTCGGAAACGGCGACTCTGGCATCGCTGACGTCGAGCTTGAAGCAGACACCACCTGTCATATGAGATAGGAACAGAAACGGAGAAACAGTATCAGCGATGGCCCCTTGGATGATGGAGAAGACCCTTGCTCGTCTGTCACCCTTCTGGAGGGTCTTCGATGCGGAGACCCAATCGGCAAAGAGCTTACCGAAGCCGTGGAAAGCCTCAGGATGTGACAGGTTCCGGATCTCCTTGTCTCTGTTCTTCGTTGCGGTACCAGGCGTGTGGGGAGGAGCGTCGGCGTACAGGATGATGATGGTGGTTGCTTCGGGTCTCATGACGCTGGAGGCGTGGGCCAAGCCGGTCTTGGCTGCTTCCGGCCAGTCAAGGTTGTAATACCCAGAGTCGGTTCGGATAGCCTTGGCCATGGCGAGAAGTTGATCTTGGGTGATGCCATCGCGTGTCGCGGGGCCGTCCGTACCAGCCGGACCATTCCGTCAATGCATCTGAGGAATAGTCCCGGTAGGCCATGACACCGATCCGCGAGAAACAGTCCGCCAGCGCCGAGACGCGGAGGATCTCTGGCAGCGACTGATTCAGCGCCTTGAGATAGCCGCTCATTGACGCAGTCGCATCGGTCAAGACCAGGAGGTCATACTCGTCGGACGAAGCCATTCTGTGAGGAAGTGGTGAGTGTTTTGGACGAGTATACCACACAACTGAGTAAAAGCAACAGGGCTTCAATTACTTCGGGTAAGCAATCGAATTAGAAAATATCCAAGCAGAAAGACAAAGTGCCAAATCCGAGAGGAGGATTGCAATGCATTTTATAGCTCAGAAAATAGCTATGGAGGACCGAGGGAGGGGCATAAAGATGAGGCCAAATAGCGTTGACTCACGCCGGTTCTATTTTATGCTGTGCCTCTTCATGTCAGCCTCCGAAATGGACTTGGGCGTCGTTGGGGAACTAGCTTGAGCGTGCGCATTGAGAAAAGCCTCGGAGACTTTTGTGAGTCACCGTGATGAAAGGTCTTGGTCTCGCATCTTGGTTGTCCCAACCTGGCGAGACTATCGTGTCCGAACGACGCCTGTCTTATGGGCAGAAGTTTTATCTAAGCAACTGCGAAGACTATTTGCAACCGTATGATTCTGAATGACGAAGACTGGGGCTGGGTACGTGTTGTGAAGGGAACGAAATGAGTTAGCCAGTGGAAGACTGCTATCCGCAATCTGCATCGCCGTCGCCCACTCATCATCGCGCTATGAAGTTCGCACAGAGGATGAACATGGTTTGCAACCTCTGTGCTTGCTAATGGATGTGTTCTCTCCCAGACGATGGTATTCAACTTTCAACTGGACTGATTAATCACAACTCTGGATATCCGAGAATGCCGTCTAGGTGGTGGGTGTTGGCAGAAGTAAAGACGCAAAGTTGAGACAATGTCGACCCTTGATAGGGCTACGGCCCAGACAATGAAGTACCACCATGAGCTTTCACATGCCGTTCAAGTTGGAATAGTCACCAGAAGTCGATTGCGTGAGTGGACCTCAAGACACAACCTCGCCCGCAAAATGGCCCGGGGCCCGATCGACTTGTCCCGAAAATCCATTGCCTCGATGACGGATGAGGGGATGGACGGATCTGTTCATCCTCATCACATCACCACCCACAGATTGTTATCAAGGAAAGCTGAGACGGAAAGGATTTGAGAAATCTCCCCGCGCTGTCTAGATTCTCGTACAAGAACGCAGCAACCATGCCAGCACTACCGGGCTTCTCCGACAACCCCTTCCGGACCCGCGCAGACCTCGCGCGGGCCGCCGTGGCTCTGCTCAAGCCCCTGGAGCCCTACAAGTCCGACCAAAAGGCGAGGATCAAGCTCGCGACCAACACCGCGGCCGGGTTCGACCAGGCGTCGGCCGAGCTGGAGGGGTTCGCGCGGCCCCTCTGGGTCGTGGCGGACCTCCTCCGCGCGACAAACCCCGAAGAGGTCCCCGGCCTGGACCTGAGCTCGTGGCCCGCCGGCATCATCGCCGGTACGGACCCAGAGTCGCCAGAGTACTGGGGCGACTTGGACGACGTCGACCAGCGCATGGTGGAAATGGAATCCATCGCCTTTGCACTCCTCACCTCGCCGGCCGCTCTGCTCGCGTCGTGCGACGAGACGGCGAAAGCGAGGCTGCGGACCTGGCTCCGGCAGATCAACGACAAGAAAATGCCCCAGAACAACTGGCGCTGGTTCCGCGTCTTTGCGAACCTGGCACTCGTCAGGGCCCTCGGGGTCGAGATGGGAGCCGTCCGCGACGTAATGGACGCCGACTTTGAGCTGCTGGACACCTTCTACCTCGGCGAAGGGTGGTCGAGCGACGGCCTTTGGGGGCACGAGCGGAAGCAGGCGGATTACTACTCTGGCAGCTTCGCCATGCAGTTCGCCCAGCTTCTGTACGTCCGGTTTGCCGCCGCCGCCGAGGACGAAGAGAGGGTTGCGAGATACAAACAGCAAGCGCAGGAGTTTGCTTCGGGCTACTGGAGATATTTCGACGCCAACGGTACGTACGTGCGAGCTTTTCCTCTCGCAGAGAGCAAACGCTGACGAACACACACCAAGGTGCTGCGATTCCGTTCGGGAGAAGCCTGACCTACCGCTTCGCTTTTGCCGCATTCTGGGCGGCGGCGGCGGCGGCGGGTATCCGTCTCCCGTCCCCGCTCCAAGACGTGGGAACGATAAAGGGGTTGCTTCTCCGCCATCTTCGCTGGTGGTCGGCGCAGCCAGACATGTTCAACGTCGACGGCACGTTGAACGTTGGCTTCCTGTACCCCAACATGTACCTCAGCGAGGACTACAACTCGCCGCAGTCTGTGTACTGGTGTCTGAAGAGCTTCGTCGTCCTGGGTCTCGACGAGAAGCACGTCTTTTGGACCAGCGAGGAGCTGCCCCATCCTCTCGATGGAGTCGGTCTCGAGGCCCCCCGGCCGGGGGGACTGGATAAGGTCGCGGTCGTCTGGCCTCCGAGGCAGATTGTCTGCAGCACCCGCGAACACCATTTTCTCCTATCGTCTGGCCAGATGACCAAGAGGGGCTTCAAAGCGAGGGAGGCCAAGTATGGAAAGTTTGCGTACTCGTCCGCGTTCGGCTTCAGCGTTCCGGCAGGGAATCTTTTATCGCAGATGGCTCCCGACAGCACTCTCTGTGCCAGCAACGATGGGGGCGACAGTTGGAAGACAAGATGGGAGCCGACAGATGTCCGGATTGAGGAAATATCCATCGTCGAAAGAGACGATGCCAGCTGTAGAGTGCCGTCTATCGTCAGTGTATGGAGACCATGGGGGTATCTGGACTTGAGCATCGAGACGACATTGATACCCGTGATGGAACACTTTCCTGGGTGGCATGTTCGCGTCCACAAAGTTGTGTGGAGCGCCGCAAAAGGCAGCCCATCTTGGATTGAGGATATTCAGCTGGTCGACACGGGGTTTGCCATTGACGCCCATACACCCAAGGGCAACTTTCTCCCCAAGAAAGAAACCAACAGTATAGTAGGGCTGGGCTACCTCGAGGACAAGTCCAGCGTGCTCGTGTCTTCGAGGGCGGGTGCCAGCGGCATCGTCGATTTGGACGTCGGAATGTCAGGCGCCGGTGCCGGAGCGGGGAGATGGGGTGGTTCGAAATCGCATGGCAAGGCGTTCGTTCTGAGGGCCGATCCGAACACGAACTTGATGGCGCAACGAGCGTTCATACCGGCTGTTGAGCACAACTTCAACGGCAATCAGCTGTCAAAGTCTTTCTCGGGGCAGCCGGATACGGTATACTTGGCCTCTGGAATCTACGCCACCACTAGCCCGGGAGCGCGTCTGAGTACGACCGAAGGATGGTCCTGTGTGCCTCGGGTGGAGGTCGACGAGAAGGGGGTCGTCCGCATCTTGGCGTCCGGCACCGCGTAGAGAGCTCCTCTGGCAGAGCAATAGCAGTCGTAGGCACACGAGGAAGAGGGGAAGAAGAACGTCATCCACTGTTGAGGGTAGGTTGCGTTGACGAGAACGAGAACGATGATGGGGAAATCGCGTGACACACGGGGAGAGGTGCCGAGTTGGAAGAATGCAGAACGAAATCCGAGGCGACGACCCTGACGAAACCCACAACACCATGACGGGTTGTTCGGAATGGCATCAAGCTAATGGAAATAGTTTGTGGCCTACTCTGCGCCCATTCCACCTCATCACTTACACAAGGCTGCTTGCTCGCTGCCTCGTCCAATATCGCTGATTCGGATCGGACGGCCCGGTCCAGGATCCGTAAGCAATTCTCTCACTTTTGAAAGCAATGACAGAGTTGATGTTACAAAACTTAATCTTCCGTATTTGCCTTTCGCCGTCTTGGAGCCAAGACGTCTGAAGTCCAAGTCCGACCTTCAAGGCTATGGAAGCCCAGCATGCCAAAAAGACCTTTCCGTCCATCCTGTTACCGGCATCCTCAGTGTTGTTCCAACGGTGGAGGCCTCTGTGATGCCCGTTGCTGACTCTGTGAAAATAATCCCCTGCAACGTCCATACTCCATACGTATCCAGCGAAACGCCCCATCGCCTCGCTGTAACAAGTCCCAAATTTGCATAAAAGAAATAGTCGAAGGCAGGTCGTAGCTACAACACCTAGAGCGCAATGGGCATGGCGTGCGTCAGCTGGTCGACGTGCGCCTCGTAGCCCCCGAGGCCGACGACCTCGACCGGCCACAGGATCAGGTCCGCCCACGGCGTGGCCATGAGCTGCTCCGAGATGGCCGTGACGAGCGTCCTCGCCCAGCCGTTGAGGAACCAGCAAAACGGCTCGGCCATGGCGACGATGACGCAGTAGTGCGCCATGACGACGAGCGCGGCCGGGTGCCGCCGGCGCAGCATGTCCAGGTAGTCGGTCGACACGAGGATGGGCCACATGAAGACGACGCGGAACTCGACCGGCGCCGACACGGCGTTGACCGACACCTTTGAGATGGCCTCGCTGAGGGCGATGACGGCGTTGTTGACCGTGTACTTGCGGTCGCCGTCGCCGGGCGCGAGGTCCGCGAGCCGCGAGCTCAGGCGCGGGAGACGCTCGTACAGCGGTTCGAGGGACGCCTCCACGACGGCCGAAGGGTTGTTGTCGTGGGGCCCGCGGATGAAGAGGTCGCGTATCGGGCCCTTGCGCAGGTCGTCGTCGGACGCGCGGAGGATGACGCTCATGCCGTCCGTCAGGGTGAAGATGTCGATGATGCTGTCGATGGGGGAGAAGGACGGGCTGTACTTCTCGTAGCTCGGGTAGGTTGCGAAGGCGCTCAGCGTCAGGAAGATGGACGACGCGAACAGGGCGTGGCAGTTGGTGGAGGATATCGTGCCGAGCAGGGTGCCCCTCATGCCGTTGATGGCGTCGTTCTGGTGCTGGGCTGCCTGCATGAGATAGGCGTGCCGGCAGTCTGGCTGGAGATAGGCTAGGTGGTAGGCAGAGAAGGCGAGCAGCTGGTGGAGGAGAAACGGATAGGAGAGGGCTTCTCTTGGCACGTCGTACTGGAGGGTCTTTTGCGTCTGCTGGGAGTGCGAGAAGGTCCGGTAGGAAACGGACGTGTAGTGGTGCATAAGCTCGAGGTCCGAGATCCAGCCGCTGGCCGTCTCGGTCTTGTTCAGGTCTGTCAGGAAGCGCGAAAAGTACGGGAAAGGATCCGACTGAGAGGAAGGCGTCTGTCCGCCTGGGCTTGACGCGGCCCGATGATGCCCGGCGAGGGATCCGGCCGCCGACTGTGGCGAGAGAGAAGCGGGTGACTGCGCGCTTGGCCGTCGCCGGGTAGCCGATGTGGTCCCCTACTCGTCCCCGCGCCCGTCAGAACCGAAAACGAGGTTTGCCTCGGCACCAGACGGCCTGGCTTGCGCCCCCGCGGAGGGTGTTATGAACTTACCCGCGATACCGAGCGTCTGGCACGGGGTCCTACGACGCCTCCCGGCAGATGTGCCGGCGGCTGTGACGATGGCCCGGCCGGCGCTCCCGGATTTTCCAGACTGCATGTCAAGCCGTGTCGGACACAGGCGCTGCATGGCTTGTTTTCGTCACACTGCGTTAGTAGGATGGCGTGTCAGTGTTGCTCCGTCAATGTCAAATATCGTGCTTTCAGGGGGGGGATTCAGGGGCTTCTGGACAAGTCTGGAGAGCCTGGGAGTGCCCCGACGTACTTTGACCCTTCTTTCTTTGCATCTCAAGCACCCATTTCGGGATTTTCTGTAACCCAAACGCTTCATGATATGTCGTTGGTCCTTGGTGATACTTGACAAAGGAGTAGACACAATCGGTGGAAGGATGAAAGCGAAAACGACAACGATGACGAGTTCGAGGACAAGGCCCATTAAATAAGGACGAGTTGGTGGGGGGGTCGAGGTGTTGGCTGGAGTATGTCTCCCTGTATATACTGCCGGACACACCCAGATGATGTGAGTTGTGGCCAAGAAGAGGATGTTGTTGTTTTGAGCCTTGTCGAACGTTGCCGCTCGCCGACTAGACAGTGTCAAGACAGATTAGGGTGTGCCAACGGGTCCGCCCAGGATTCGTCCGATCTTCGCAGACAGACAGACGGACACACACACACACACACACGCTTTCTCTATCTCTGAAGCTGGGCTCGAGAAAGCTGAGTGCCGGTACTAATCATGGATCGGCAACAGCCGCCACGACATGTGCTGCAGATATGTACAGAAACCTTGCCGAGCCGCCAAGACCAAATTCTGCCATTTGAAAACAGACCGTGGTGTCCCGTACGACGATCCGTCCGCTCCGGGGTACGGGGATATAGGGTCTTGTTGGCTTTTGGAAGATTGGGGGGAGGGAACACCAAGTAGGGACGAAGACGGACGGAAGAGATTGGAGCGTTACTGGCTCTGTGGCTTACAGGCCAGAGAAGTTCGATTCTTTTCAGCGCTATTGGTATTGGCCTAGCGGTCCAGTTTTTGGTAGCACTGAAATCCCTAGTATTCAAGTGTCCCTAAAGCCCTGGGTTCAATTCCCAGTGGTAGAGCAACTACTAGCCGTGTCACTTATGGTAGCTTAGGCCCGGTGCAGGGGAGGCGCGTGGGGGCACGCACTATGGGGTTAACGCGTTACTGGCTCTGTAGCTTACAGGCCAGAGAAGTTCGATTCTTTTCAGCGCTATTGGTATTGGCCTAGCGGTCCAGTTTTTTTGGAGAAGTGAAGCTAACTAGGTTCCTTGGTATTTTCCAGCGGCTGACTTGGGCAAAAACAACAAAATCACTTTCAGGGCTCTTTCAGGGACGGGACCATGAGGACTGAGTCGCGCCAAGACCATCCCCTCCCGCCGTCTTCCCGTCGCCGTCTTCCTCTCCGTCGTGTGAGCGGAGCTTTCTTGTGCCCAGGTACCGAGGCAAGTCGAGCCGTGGGCGTTGAATCCTTGTCGGCCGATACGCCTCAAGGAGGGGTAGACGGTCCGCGAGAGGAACGGCCGGGCGGCGTAAAAGGGAAACGGATGGCTGAGCCATGCGTGTGTGTGTGTGTGTGTGTGTGTGTGTGTGTGTGCGTCATGTGGGGGACGGGACCCTTGGTGTCGTCCAGGTCCAGCGTAGTTCCTTGTCGCATGGACGATGTACTCGCAGTAAGGCAGGGTAGACGGGCTAAATATTATTAGAGACGCAGTGAAACTGATCGTTGCGGCCGCGCACAATGGGACGAAAAGGGCGACGGGGCTTGCAGTGGAAACAAAAGGTCGACTTTGCCAAGAAGTCCAGACTGAGACGGAGTATCTCGTAGAAAGCTTTTGCTTGGATCAACTCGCCGATTCTCGAGCCGCGAGCGATACCAGTATCGTCATCGTCAGTCTTTCTCGTCGCCAAGACCCGGATCAGCCCAACTGTGGCTTCTAAGCCTCAACCCTGCGACACCAGATCGGTCCCCCAATTTCGCCAGCGTCCGAATCCCCGTTAACCTTTTAGGGTTTCTGGGAACCGGCCTTCTCGTTCTCCAGCTCGGCGTCCACGGAAGATTGGAGTTGGAGAGGACCCGACGGACTTTTGACAGGTTTTTTTTTTTTTTTTTTTTGTTTTTTTTTTNCGGCGGCGACGGGAGAAACCATGAAAAGATGGAGACTCTTCTATCCACAGTCATCCGGTGAAAACAGAAGACTCTTCTATCCACAGTCATCCGGTAAAAACCGACGACCCCGCGGAACCCGTGGATACAGGCACCGGATGGCCCACGGCCCCTCTCGAGTCGCTGGCCGGTCCCATCGCCGGCCGGATAGCTGCAGAATCCGAGTATGGATTCCGACCAATCACATGTCGACCCGAAAACGGCTACGACCTTGACGCCTTTACCCAGGATCTGTAATGAGCTCTCTGCAATATGCTGACATCCTGCATGGGTATTCGTACAGACCAGCCCATTAGTATACCATCATTGCTCCATCATTTCCCGTTTGAGGAGCTCGAAATCTGGGCCTGGCTCCATAGACCCGCCGGTCATATTGCTTGATATCCTACTTGTACGTATGCCCGCGTTAGGGGCGTACATGATTGGGGGGGACTACATGTTGCGACACTAGGAGCATAGCGTAAGTCTTGTGGCATTTTGATTAAAAAGATGTGATTTTACTTGCCTTCCACAGGAGATTAGCATCACGCGAATGTCCATGTCTGAGTGACATCCAAGGCTAGCAAGAAAACACTTGGCAACTGAGATGTTGCTCGTTGCAGGTCGATACTCAGATATCAGCTCTCACCGGACTTTTTTTGGGAGTGTTATTCCTGTATGTCTTATGGAGAGATCTTGATATCGTTCCCCCATTAAGTCCAGAGTAATTAGCGCCTGGCAGTTTGGCATACACTGTCTGATTGTTGGATAAACAAGTCGCGAAACCCATCTCCGAGTACAGACCAGACGCACATCAGATGACCTGCCATCTAACTGAATTCCGACTGCGCAAAAGGCCAACCTATCGGACAATCAGCAGGCACTCCTTATTGTCTGAGCGGCCTTCCCCACGCCGCTTTGATGGAGGTGACGTTATACCTTTCTCGGTCACACGTGGCGATGCCAAATATTGATAGACATCTAGCTTCGACCGAGCTGGGCATGATGCGGTGGGCATTGCTGCCCTTCTACTTGTAGCAATGGGACCGAAGCTGTGATTCTCGGCACGCAGCGAGGCACATGGATCTGTTGAGAAAAGACATGCCTGTTGAGAAAAGACACTCGTGCTCAGCAGTACCCAAGATTCTACTCCAGATGCCTCTTTTGTCAAACGCCAAGCTTCCAAACGTCAAGAATCGGTGCCACAGCTTTCACGCTTTCCGTTTGCAGTTGTTAACAGTGGCTGGACGAAGGCGTTCGGAACGGCCCGTTGGGCTCTCATGGGTGAAACCACTCGACGGGGAGATGCTGGTTTCCGCGCCGAGTCTGTGTGCTTTAACAGCCAAGACGTTGGACAACCTAATCGACTTGTTCACCGCTCTCTCGCCAGACCACCATGTGCTTGTACAGCTCGTGTGGCCGGCCACGTTCGAAGCATGCAGACGAACCTCTTCGTCGGGTCGCCAGCCTAGACGTATTCGGCTTCCTCACACCACCATGGCCGCCACGCCCACATCAGACTCCGGACGGTCGACGGGGTGGGTTGGGGCTTGTGCTGTGTGCTGTGTGCTGTGTACTGTGTAGGTTATACTTTTCCAGCACCATCTCATCGCCGCCTTTCAAGGCTATACCCTCTACTCACGAGCTGGGATGATGGCAACAAAACGTGGCGCAGCAATGTCGGCTGTCTTCACCATTCAATACGCCTGGGCTTGGCACAAGAGTCGTTAGAAAGCAGCTCTTCCCAAGGCGCCAAGACAGCTTACCTGGTATTTGGCTAATTTTATAACCCCCCAAATACTCTATTTCCCCCCCGCATTTGACGCGGTGAGATTCAAAAGACTTTGCCTGCCCGTCACAGGAAGCCTTTTAATCGCGCTGCTCGTTTTGCATCGCCAGGTCTTGGCGTTGTCGTCGCCTCCCAAGGTCTTGGCTCTCGTGCCGTCACAACCGTTTGACGCGGCGGAATCGCCTGGGCACTTCTTGGCGGTTATCTCGTCTCTCGACATTTGACTTTTTTTTTTTTCCCTCCATCCACGACCCAAACCCAACAAAGCATTTTCAACGCTTCTACTTACTGTTACTTTAGGCTTCGCGCCCGTGACGACGCAGAGTTGCCGCCAAGACTCTCTCGACTTGGCCCCGGCGATATTGTTTCTTGCGCAAATCCCTCGCAACTTACATCCTATCCTGGGACTCTCACGCCCATCAGCTGCAATTTCCATCGCATTATCGTGCGCTCTTGGCAACATGCTATTGTCTCCGGGTAGCACGAGGCAGACTCCAACATGAATCAACCATGGTCATGGGGTCAACTACCCTCGGTCCTCCTCTCCGTCGAGCAACCCACAACATGTGAAGAGAGCAAACCCGGCGCCGACACTTCGCTCGACGGTCAGCGGGGGTGAATCACCAAGCCGCGCCCGAGACTCTGTCGCTGTCTCGACACACGTGTGCAACGTACGTTGTGACCTCATCATGTCTACATCGTGTCGTCAAGTAATCGGCCGCGCATGTGTTGCCAGTGTTGGAAACTGCCGAGCGAGGCGGAGCCCCCGTTAACGACAATGCAATGCCTGGACTCGTGCCCGATAACGTCTCGCAAGAGGAAGTTTGCAGGACAACTGTTGACGCGCGTGACAATCAAGATGTTAGCCTCGTTTCTTTGCATGGGAGGGTCATGTCCACGCGTTGGAGCTCGCGATGCTTGCCGGGTTTGGCTAAGACGATGGTTTTCATCCTCAAAGACGGAGGTTTAATCACCGTGCTCCCCAAGACGGCATTTGAAGAGACCACGAAACCGCTTGACCGAGCCATCATGTCCATTGGCGTCACTCTCAGCAATCTGGTCTTCGTGTCGTACTAGCCAGGCCAGTGTTTCTCGAGAAGAGGAGTGGTTACACCCCATGGGCTGATACTGCTTGCTTGAACTAAACAATGCCAGTTCCAACTACGATAGCATAGTGACTTGAAGTCAAAAGAAACTCGTTGCCTACTCTTGGCTTCGAAGAGTTGTCGTTCTCGTTTTCGTTTTCGTGCCCAAGGAAACTTCACACGAGACTAGAGCATCTCAGTCAGCGCCGAAGCCCGGTCGGCGCTGTTGGCTACGCGGTGCGGTACAGAGACAGAGATTGGGAATAGAAAAAGCGTGAGCAACCCAGCACCGCATGCTGTGTCCATGTTCAGTATCAATTTGCACTGCAACGCCAAAAGTCTACTTGCTTGGCCGAAGTGGCTACGTGTGATGCTCCAGCCGACCCTGTCGACCTCGGTCTCGAGGTGCCTGTGACCGAGTCGATTGCGAGGGACCTCTGGGGTCTTAAACTGCGATGATAGGTCAATCTTTACAAGACACGCAATAGCTTTCTCCTGGCACCTATGAGTACTTGTAACGTTCTGTCCAAGTCCCAGGCCTGATGATTATCGTAGAGTGAGTGCTGCAGATACGATGAAAACCACAGCTCACCGCGAAAAAGTCGCCTTGATCACCTGGATCCTGCTGTTGTTCGTAAAAGACACCACCAGCGTCCTGCCAGACTCGTCCAGATATGGATGGGCTACGCCAGCGTACACCAAGCCCCCCATCGATAGGTTCAGCCTGGAACATCTTCACATCAGGGGTCCATGGCCCTTCAGGTCTCGACGCCGTCCTCAAGAAAACGGATCCACCGCCGATGCCCGTAGCACAGTCAGACCTTGCATTCTTTACCCTTCTCGTTCATGGCAAGAAAACTCACCAAGATGGACAAAAATGTAGCAACCGTGAAACTCGCTCCAGACTACTTGACCCTGACCGGTCCCCCAGAGGGTTGCAGTCTCCGATGTGAAGGCAGTCAAGCGATCGGACTTTTCCAGCCCTGCTGAAGACCCCACCAATACTGATATTTGGACAGATCAAACGCCTCGCTAGCTTTGACACGCACGAGATGGACGTAACTGCCTTCCACCCATCCGGAAGCGGTTGTCGGCGGGCCGGCCCCAGGCGTAGATGAAGTCGGATCTGGGATCGCGAACAGCTACAATGTCGCCGTATTTCGTGTTCGCGTGGGCCGGCCACCAGTATCCCTGGTCACCAAACCGTTGAGTCACTGTGGGAGTGCCGTTGATAACGTCGACTTTGGCGACTCCAGCGCCCACAAGACCGGCGGAATTCTGGTTCCGGGCTGATCAGTAAAAACTTGATGCGGTCGAGATGTTCATGTACACCTCACCACCAAGTAAAATACGGCAGCGGTGGCCGTGTCAGGGTTTGTTTCGACCAGGCTGGTGCCGCCGAAACCAGTATCGAACTTCTCGCCCCAGGAGCTGTTGAACGGAACGAGCTGCCTCTGACGGCCGTTGTCCCCCAAGTTCAAATCATGTACTATTAGAAGGTCGTTTGTCAACGCAGAGATGGCATCGCGAACCATGCCGTGGAATCCGGGCGTGTCCTTTTCCGGCTCCGTCACACCAGCATCGCACCACAGGACATCGCCCCGAAAAGACCCAAGACTTTGGCGATGCAGAACGAGCAAGAAGGCAAACCGTTGGTGATGTAGCAGAAGCAAAGAGTATATGTGAAACAAGAAGCGCAGCAGATGAATGGTAGAGCTAAGCCTGGCACGTAGCAGGTATCGTCGCATGGAGTAATTTTGCATAGAATGCTCTCAAGTATAAGAGCTGGCCCGGGATGGCAGGACTCGAGCGATGGCAGCGAGGTGCGGGTGTAAAACGCCGGAGGATGCGCTACGATGCCGGACAGCGGGGCCGGGTTCGGTGCGGACTGTGGAAAGATTAGTTTGGGACGACCGACAGCCGCCTTTGGCTGGCACTGGACGGCTGTGGCGTTGTCTTTGCAGGTACTTTTACCGTGGCGGTAATCTTGCTGTCTTGAAGGGAATCGCGTGGCTTTTCGAGCATTGACATGTCGCAAATTTCAGTACATCATCTCACTTGTCTCGTTTGAATGCCGTATGTTGAGCTTAACTGAACTGGAGTACGAGACAGGCATGTCCATCTGGCTGTCTCGTCGACGAACAGGGGAGGTTAAGGCCACCGACTTTTTGCTTATAAGAAAGAAGCCAAACAAACTACCGTGACAGCCGCCGGGTCAAGATTGCAACGAGGCACATACATGTACGCATCACAGTGTAGATCAATAACTACACCAAAGTTGGGCGAGACGATAGTCAGCTGCCAGGAAGGTGTTGGTAAACCGATTTCCTCATAACGTTACACGCAGCAGAGCCGAGACGATTACTTCTTCGCTAGACGCAGTAAGAATACCACGTGCTCGTCTCGGACAGTCTACGAGGCTTCACGGCAAATGACCAGGGCAGCATCATCTCGCAGGTCTCCTCAGCGCACATGCCTTCTTTGGAGCCCCCAATTGGCTGGTACTGCACAGCGCCTGCCAAGTCGGGAAGCCATCGGTGTGGGGCAAGCCTGGCAGTGGGGGCGCCTCCGACCAGACCGGGAGGCTTTGCAGTACAAGTACAAGTACACTCACAGGGCCGTAGGTAAAAGTCATTCTCGGCAGGTGCAGGACAAGGTCTCCTCCTTCCTCTCGGACGTCATTCCGTCTTTGGATGTTTTCCTCTCCTCTTCAACCTCGCGCAATGAACAAAGCCCATCATGCTTTCGATATTCCACTATCCCGCAGTCCTTCGTCCTGACCACCCCGGCCTGCAGTAACATCAACGCGCTCTCCCACGTGCCTGAACCTGGCCCCGTTGGCTGGTACACAGACATGGCCATCGCAGCCCATCCATGCCGTTGCCGGTGCCTCCGTCATCGAGAATCGACCTGCAGCGCGGAGCTTCCGGTCATTCGAAGCCAAATGTGACTCTACATTGATATAATAGACATGGCTGTTTCCTGGAACCTTGGATATTTCTTGTTGTTTCCCGTGTCTCCGATTTTAACCAAGCCAGTAAACTCAACATGGCACCTCCAGCGTCTCTGGCCGCCCAGGCCGTCCTCTGTGAGTCTCTTGACCACCCTCTTGGTTCCCACCCGAAAACTAACAGCTGCCAGTCCTCCTCCCCTTCGTGTCTGCGGCGACGAACAAAACAGGCCTGGCCTTCACCTCGGCCCTTCGCATGAACCAAATCCAAGTTATCGGAACTCATAACTCGTACCATCGCGAGGCTCCTCTCTCCGAACACCCAACCCAGGCTATCTTCCTCCCCTCCGTCCAGAACTATTACTACTCGCACCCGGCTCTCGATATCCAGGCGACCCACCAGTCCATCCGCAACTTCGAGCTCGACATCTTTGCTGACCCTGCTGGAGGCCACTATGCCACCCGCCTCATCACCAAAATTTCTAACCTCTCCTGCGCCGCCGACCAGGATCTGCAACGACCAGGTATCAAGGTCATGCACATTGCCGACATGGACTATCACACCACCTGCAAGACTTTGACCACGTGCCTCAACGTCGTCAAGACCTGGAGCAAGGGACACCCCTCCCACGTGCCCATTCCATTCATGATCGAGTTCAAGACATCCGAGGCCCAGCTCGCCGTGCATGGCGGCGCCTCCCAGATCCCCTGGAACAACTCCACCCTCCTGCAAGGTCTTGACGACGAGATCCGCTCCGTCTTCGCTCCGGAAGACCTCATCACCCCGGATGACATTCGCTCGGAGAACCGGACGCTAGAACAGTCAGTCCTGCAGCGCGGCTGGCCCGATCTCGAGAGTGCGCGCGGTCGTCTTCTCTTCCTAATGGACAACGGCCCCGTCCATCCCGTTCGTGACGCCTACATTGCCGCTCGACCTAACCTCGAGGGCCGCGTGCTCTTCACTAACTCCGCTCCCGGTCAGCCTGATTGCGCTTTCCAAAAGGTAACACTGCCCGAATTTGCCGAGAGCGCCAGAAAAAGTGTACTGACGTTAGCTCCCAGCTCAACGACCCGACTGGCGCCGAGCAGGACAACATCCAGGCACAGGTGAAGGCGGGCTACTGGGTCCGCACGCGCGCAGACATACCCATCGACACCCTCCTCTCCAACGACACCACCTCGATGCGCGAGGCCGCCCTCTCCAGTGGCGCCCAGATCGTCTCCACCGACTTCCAGGCCTACGGCATGAGCACGCGCTGGGACGTCGACTACGCCGTTCGCTTTCCCGGCGGTGCCGCGGCGAGGTGCAATCCCGTCACTGCACCCACTTGGTGTGCGGACGCGGATCTGGAGCCGGTTGAATACGTAAGGAACTGAGGTCGCTGGCGGTGCAATGTACACGTAGATCTGGTAGACTACCTTATAATAATGATGATGATAGACTGATTAATGACGTACCTGTATATTTCTAATGCTCGGTGAGCATAACATCTGCCAGGTAGTAGTCACAATGGCAGAGTTGCCTCGGCGACCTTATTGTCGACGAGGAGCAAGATCCAATGAATCTCAGATCGAAAATGCGTAATATCAGCCTCCATGTCCCGTGGTTGTCTCTCGAAGTGGTCGGTGTGGTGTGCGAGTACTTCATCACGTCGCTCCTGGATTACCCGTCTTGTTATTCATCAAATAAATTGAATTCAAGAGCGCTGACTTGCCCATCAACCCTGGATGTCATGGGCAGCAAACCAAAAGTCTCCTCAGAGTCTCCCCTTTTTCTGCATTACTCACCGCTATAGGCGAGTCGAATTTCCCTGTGCCGTCATCATTAAAACCCCCAAACGCCCGAAACCTCGCCGCCATGCGAGAGATCACGCCCTCGCACAACCTCGTCAACGCCCGTCCCACAGATTCCACATCTTATCCCATCACGCCGCCAAGGAACGCCAGAACGCAGTATTCAGGTCATGCGGGCGGACTCCCGGCGTTCGTCCGAGGCAAACAGATCTAGATCCAATCTCTGGCTCCTTGTTAGCTTCGATCCCACATGCCACAGCACACACACACACGCGCGCGCGCGCGGCTCGACGTCCAAAACTCACCGTGAATCAGCATCCCGACGTTGACCGTTACCAGCCTCTTCATGGGAGCCCCGGACGAAGAAGTATGACTCGTCGGGGCGGATCCCATGCCGAAGACGTCACCGCCGAGTCCCGGATCCAGGTGCACCGAGTCTTCGCTCGGCGACATGCTCGCAGGCTGCTGCCCGCCATAAGAGGCTGCGGAAACTCGCGGCGGTACACGCTCGGCCCCGGTGCCGGCTGTGTTCAAGTCGAAGCTCGACTCGACGAGGGTGTTGGCAGCGTAGGTATCCATGGTCGGACCCAGCGGGAAGTCTGTCGGATCGATCTCGGCCGTGACAAAGTCCGCTGCAGGTGGTATGGCGACGCCTCGCGATTGCAGGACCCATTCCACTTCGTCGGGGTCGTACCAAGCGCCCTCGAAGCCCGGGACCGACATGTGTAGCTTCTGGTCGAGCCGGACGTCCCTGACGTGTTCTGTCGCCGCGTCCCACGGCCCGATGCCATATAGCGAATCAACCTTTTGCCGGCCGGGCTCGAGGCTTCCCTGGTTACCCACGAGCCGTCTCGGTTTCGAGCCGCCGCCCACGGCGTTGTTATTGTTGTTGCCGTTGGAATGCAGCTCTTCGAACCAAGTGCCCCCTCCACCGAGATGCAAAAAGGGAAATTTCCATTCAAAGAGCGTCTCGCGGTTATTCACACTGAGCCGGTTAGCCAGCCTCTCGGTAATCTTGTCCTTGGACTCGAAAAGCAGACAAAACCCGAAGCTAGCGGCCATGATATGGGGCGGCGGGTTCGGCGTGCGCATAAAGAGCAACGCCCTTTCCCACGTGGACCGCTGCAGCCGCCGTCCGAACGTCCGCTCCTGGTACGCGTACGAGCTGGGGCCTGAGAGAAGGAAATAGGGAGATCCGACGAAGGGCTGGCCCATCGAGTCAAAGGTGCCCGAGGCGTCCATGCCGTTCTCGAGGGACATACCGAATGGGAAGCTTGCATTGTCCGGCGTCGGCTCGGTGACGATCTCGTAGCCCAGTGGCGCCTGCGAGGCCAATGTCCGCGCCTCCAAGGCCTGGCTGCCATGGGCCCAGGACGTCGTGTGTACGGCAGACATGGCGTGGGATCGAGGAGTCGGCTGGATGTCCAAGGGTTGCGTGTCGACTACATAGCCACCGTACATGACCTGGTCGTGGTCGGCCTTGGAGATTACTGGGGAGCCCGACATCTCGCTGGGTTTTCCGGTGCTGTCGGGGCTGGCGGCGCGAATTTCAGCTTCAGCATCCTGGCCACCCGCCATCTCGCCGTCCTTGGCCACATCCTCGCTAGATTTGCGCGCCAAAGCGACAAACTTTTCCGTCGTCGCCTGAAGCTGTCGCCCGAATTCTGGTGCTGTCTCGAGCATGCCTTTGGTCACTGCGTAATCGTAAAGCCTCATGAAGGCGTTGCTCATCTCTTCGTTGTTGCTTTTGAGCTCATCGACCTTCTTCTCAAGTGTCTGGATCGCCGTCTCCTTGCGATTTCTGTAGGCTCTCTGCGCGAGGCGGATTTGCGTGCGACGACGCTGTCCCGGTCAGAATACTGTCACCCCGAGGGCTGAAGTGCAACCAGGGCCTGCAATGTATCGCACAGCACAACGTCATGGCTCAAGGCAAACTTACGTCTTTCGCGGTCTCATCGTTTGGGTCGAGACGCGGTCTCCCTCGTGAGCGTTTCTTCTCCTCTTCCTCTGGCTCGCCTCCGTCACTCGACTGTGCCTTTGATCGTTTTCTCGACCGCGACGGCTCGCCGGCGGCTATGGCCCGTGTTCTGCCAGGAGGCAGACTCCTCGGCGCTCGAAAGCCCGGTACGCCATCGTCAAACGACTCGGCATTGAGGATTGACAACTCCGGGTCCTGCATGAAGGGAATGGGGAAAGCACCCGGATACTGTAGCACACCGGGTTGACGATGGTGGTGATTGAAGTCTGGATCCTCGCCAGCGTGGAGGAACGGATGAGCGGGTCCAGCTGGCCCCAACGGAGAGAAACCAACAAAGGGCACCTCCTGGGGGATGTTTGTCGGCGCTAAGCCCTGGAGCTCGATCGGGACTAGATCGCCAATGATAGGGGGGAAGTTGGGGTCTAGAAGAAGCCCAAAGCTGCTTGCAGCGGCCTGGTATTGGGCCTGGAGAAGTCTTGGGTCGTGGGGGTGCCGCAGGAGTGAAGAGTCTGAAGGAGGGGGGGATGCAAAGGAAAAGGAACGAAACGAGCCCTGAGGTGGGGTATAAGTGTAAGCAATGTGCTGCTGTTGCTGCGAATGATTCTGCTCTAGTTCGCTGTGATGCCGGAGGTCTGGAGTGGCTGATTGCTGATTTAGCCGGCTACGGCAATGGTTGTCCTGATGATGTTGGTGATGTTGTCTGTGATGTTGCTGGTCCTGATGCTGATGGCCAATTCCCGGTTGCAGTTGCGGCGGGCGCACATGGATCGCGGGGGAAAGATCAAGACGAGGCGATTGAGAGTGAGGCTTGTGCAGAGAAGGGACAGCAGCTGGACCATTACCACTGCCACTATGACGTCCTGGGAGTTGTTGTGGTGCTAAGTCGGAGAATTCATAAGCATCGACACCGCCAGAGGGGTTTCGTTGGTGCTGAGTAATTAGGCGGCGGCGGCGACAGCGATTCGGAAGTCGTTGGGGAGCGTGAGATTCGTGTCCACCACTCCCAGCAAATTCGTGAGCGAGATAGGTCTCACGGACTGGCGGAGGAGCAGAGGAACGAGGAGCAGATTGCGGTGGAGGAGGAGGAGGAGGAGGAGGCTCGTTCACGTCGTCGGCGGACTCGGCCTGGGAACCCACAGATCTGGGACGGAAAAGATTACTCATCTCTACCGACGGACGGCGGTGCGCCGTCAGTAACGCCTGGGGCGCGATCTGATAAAGTTTGAGGGATGCCGACTAACAGGCGTAATCCTGGGCGTCGTCGTAGATGCGTGTGGAGGCTGCAGATTACCTGTTGAAAAATGTTAAGGTCTGCTAGGCTCACGGTGTGGCTGCTGCCCGCTGAAGACCAGCTGCTCTACCGGTCAGCCTGCATGGCAGGATATAACTGATGCAACCCACGATCAATGACAAGTTGTAATTAGCTACCAAGCAGGCAGCCAACAAGTAATAAAAGAATGTGGGACCAAGGGTAGTTGAGGCCGTGTGTGTCGCAGTAGACTGTAAGATGCTATGTCGCAGTAGACTGTAAAGTGTGTATATACCGCCATCAAGGAAGGGCGATCGTCTTTTTTAATCCATCGCTCAAGAATGAGACACTGGATCAAGACCCGGCAGATTTCGACGGAACCAATGTCTGGGGAAAGGTCGTACATGATATAACGATGGCGTCTCGGGGCAAATTCTGCAAGTACGGAAGGTGCGGCATCACGTCGTGGAAAAAGCAAAGAGGTGGCCAGCAAAACGCGGATGAAGCTCGCGTCCATGGTCAGAACCCACTTCCCATCCCCAACTCCAGGAAGCGGGTGACCATGTCGGACAAGGCCGTCTGTCGTGACCGGGCCAGCCTCGCGGTTCAGGCAAGTTGGATTCGTCCATCAGTTACCGGCAGGGAAATGGCATTGCCAGAACGAGAAGATGACGAGGGACAGCCACCGCGCAGGGGGCACGACAACCCAAACAGTAAGGTATTGGTCGATGAGGTCTGTCGAGCAGTTTCGAGGCCCCTTAGAAGAGCCCTGCTTTGTCCGTCCGTAGACGTCGGCCTATAGTGGTCGTTGGGTAGGATCTGCAGTTTGCCGCATGTGTTCAACATGTCGCGAGGAGTTGAACGGCATGAGCAAGTCGTGATGCCGGCTGCAGGTGTTTTGCCATGCCAGGGTCTCGACCTTCGGACTGTTCTCCAAGAAAACATTGTCCCTGTGAACCCCAACCCAGCTGCCGGAGACTGTCATTGGAGCGGGAACGACGGCAAAGGATCAAAAGCGACATAATGTGCCTACATCCTAGTGTTATAATACCAGCCTCACTTTGGAGACGGTAATACCTCGACGAGAAAAGATCATCGGTGTACAGACACAATACCACAAAGGAATCATCTGTGCCTGGACGGACCCTAAAGCAACACCAGTCAGTGCCAGTGTGCACAGAGGCGTTGGTAAAGACGAAGGACCCCTGTGTGACGTCTCCGGCATCGTTCCCTGCGCGCAGGGTCAGTTGCATGCGTCGTAATAACTAATTAGTATCTGGCAGTCAGAGACACGGGAAGTGTACGACGCCCACGCGAGTCCAAGGCTCGCAGCATGGCACACACGCGGTGGCGGCCGCAGCTTCCTCTCATGATTGGACCATCTCGCAGAGGCCACAGCAGCAGCCTCATGATCTCGACTCAAGCCATGGCCTGTGGAGGATCAGGATCGTCCAAGCATTTCCGACGGCATGGCTCTAGAAATTCAAAGAGAAGGTTTACCATAATGGTAGTGTAGCAGACTGGCGTCAAGAGCCATTACTGCCCTCTGCGATGGACAATGATAGTATTCGAAGTCGGAAATGGTTGTCCAGGGTTCGGACTGGGCAGGTGTGGTAGGCGTGTACAAGGAAATACTCGAGGGCCCATCATCATGACCATGCGGTAAGGATATTGTTCCAAGACCGATCTGGATTCTGTCAAACCTCAGCGAGATCGTGTCACAGTTCTCGGATTGGGTGGTTCGACAGGACCCCAGCGGCCCGCCTCACGTCTCTCGGGAAGGCGCCGATCATGGCCGAAGTAATACAAAGAGCCGACGCCCACACGTTTCCGGGCCGGAGACCTGGGAGATGTCCAGCTCAGGGCTCCTTCACGGGCATCGCGTCCCAGGACGATGGTAGCAACGGTTGGATCAGCGCCTGTGGCAACCCTCGAGTCCGCCATTGTTCTAGGCTTCAGCAGGTTTGTGGCGGAATTGTGTTCAGCCGACCTGTCACAAGTGACTTCAAGAGAGCAAGCTGCCTTCGTTGACAATGGAGGTCGTGGGTTTTGATGGCGCGTCATCCGGTCAGCCCATGGTGGCTGGATCGTCCACAGAATGGAAGCGAGCAAGGAAGATTTCTGAAGCAAGGTAGGCACGGAGTACCTAGGTATCCGTAGTTTGAGGTGCTTCGAGAAAGAAGCAACAGGCGAGGAGCGCGCCTTCCCAGATGTCTTTACTTAATTACCTAGCTACCTACCTAAGGTACTTACTCAGGTCATCAAGACCTGGAGGGAAGCAGCTGCCGAAATACTGGACGGGGAACTGAGCATCTTACCACCTCAGCAGCCCCACCCAATTAGAGCAGGTTCGTCCGCCCGAGCCCCTGGGTCCAGCCCCAGCAAGCGCTAATTGTCTAGTGACCACATTCCACTAACTAATAGCAGCCGCTGAACGTTTAGCAGCATACAGCACCCCGTAAGGTAGCGATTAAGGTACCACTACCTGATCGCCACAAGCTTGCATTGAAACCCTTACGGACGTCCCTTGGTACCTCACCAGGCTTGCCAGGTGATGAAAGTAAAGCTTGCAGGGTGAGGGGCCGTCGTTCGGAGCGGGATCGCCGTAAACTTCTCCACCCTTGCCTCTGTCCTCGGTCGGCGATGATCGTTAGTGAGGCCGGCCAATCCTGGCCCGTAACACCGAGTCGACACCCCTCATTCCTGTTCGTGCTTACAGACGATTCTCGACAACGACAACACCACCACGCTTCTTTCCTCGTCATGCTCAGCTCACGGGTGGCGCTCTGTCGCAATTGACTGTCGTGCGCAGTTGCAGCCCTGTCCGACAAGTCTTGTCCTGCCACGGACGTCCCATTAGGGCGGTGTCACAACCATCATGGCAGAAATGACCCTCGACTCGGGCTGGACCACAGTCCACCGCCAATTCCAAGGAAACCCCGAGCGGATGACCCCTGCCCAGCGCGAAACTTTTGAGAGGACGAGGATCAAAGAATGGGAAGCATCAGATGGCCATTGGTCCGGCATGTTAGTTGCCAGCACATCCCTTGAGCAGTTCGTCCCAACCCTTTGCCAGCTCGCCACTGACTTCGCCGCTGAACAGTGGCAAACATCCCTCAGACCACTCCGAATCCAAGCTTGTCCACGACAGGATTGCTGCACCAAAGGACAACAGCCTGGGCTTGGGTGCTCACGGTCGTGTTGAGAAGGTCACATATCGAGCCGTCTGCCTCGCTCGCAAATGGATTCAGCCACGGCGCAATCAGAAGACGGAGATCCTTCGCTCCGAAGCCCATGTCATGGACCGTTTGGATCACCATCATATCGTAAAGCTGGTTGGATCTTACGCGCTGAGACACCGCGAGCTGTATCTCTTGATCTGGCCCGTCGCCGTCTGTAATCTGAGCGACTTTCTTGTCGACTTGGAAGACTTGAAGATCGGCCACCAGACTCACCGAGAGGAGATCGTCAGGAGGCTCGAGTCGCTTGGCCTCACCGATTTGACCACCGTGGAATCCGGCGGACGCCAGCAAGCTTCTCCTGAAAGATGCCCCATCATCTTTCTTCAGCGCATCATGGGCTGCATCAGCCAAGCTGTGACCTACTGCCACCGTTCCAACATCCGTCATCTCGATATAAAACCTACCAACATCCTCTTGAACTCCGATCGAGTCTACCTCGCCGACTTTGGCATTTCTCGGGACGTCAATGATCAGGAGAAGACGACGACTGTGGGCAACCAGGGAACCCCAAAGTGGCGCGCTCCCGAGACGTACGGCATGAAAGACTGGTCCCTGAAATCTGCAGACATCTACTCATTGGGTTTGATCTTTATCAATGCTGCGACGGCCATCTACCACGGCAATCTATCCAGTTACTACGCCATCCTCGAAGACACAGGTCCACAATCGCGCGCCGGGAAGCTCCATTCCTACCACCAGCAACTGACAATCCACGCTCTGGCAACCCAAAAGTTTCAGGATTTCAAGGCGCCTACTGTCGCCCCCAGGCATATACTTGACTTGACGAGAAGAATGACCCTGCTCGACCCTGGTTCGCGTCCAAGAGCCGAGCAGGTAGACCAGGAGCTCGTTGACCTTGGCGGCATCGAACAGGTCTATCACAACGCTTGCTGTCGGAAGAACATGTTACATGTCTCGAAGCGCATTGACAGGAGATACGCAGCCTTGCAGAGCGAGAGGCTGGCTCTGGGGTTGGAAAATGACAGCTTGAGAAAGGAGATTAGTGCACTCAAGGGCATGGATGAGACCTTTCGCATGCGCGAGGAGAGCATGAAGAACAAACATGCTATGGATGTGGAAATTTTGGAAAAACAGCGTGACAAGGAGAGGGTCGAACGTATACGTCTGGACGAAAGTTTGAAAACCTTGCAGTCGCAAATGAAGAGGCAAAGTCGGACAAGACTCCCGAGGGCCGACACAATCAGCGAGACAAGAACCGTGGCGAGCGACACCGCGGCTGGTGTTTTCGGTGGACTTGGTATTCAGACAAGACCGCAGACACACCCCAAGACGCAGACGGCATTTCGTCCTCCCCCATCTACGACATTGCCGACTCCTACTTCCATTCGACGCCAGACGGCGGCCGCGCCAACACCCTCAGATCCGCAGCGAGCGTGGGTCACACGAAACCCCGCCGTGATGGCCGGCTTCGCTGACTCCGGCCCGGCATTACGGTGTGCCAGTTCCCCATCGTTGATACCACTGCCGTCTAGAGGATCTGGCACGCGTCTGCCGATGCTGGCCAAGACACCAGCCACGCCGCGGAGGAGCAACCCCAACCTCACGGCGCCATCGAGCTCCGCCGAGAGCACCATCGCCAGCATGACTTCATCTGTGTTTTCTCACCTGAGTCTCGAAACGAATGCCGAGGCATCCCCAAGTCCAAAGACGCCAAGTCCCGCAGTGAAGCAAGGCGGTTTTGATGTCGTGCCAACCGCATCAGAAGTGGCACCGCCACGAGAGCCACAGAGCCCAGCCCTCTCGATACCACCGTCGCTGCCCTCCCTCACTTCACCCCCTCGAATGACGAGGGCGGAGCTGGCTTCGTATGCTGGGAGTGAGCATTCGCGCGACGGGTCGGTCGCTCGAAAACCCCCGTCGCTTTCCTCGGGCAAGAGCTGGGCGGCTGTGGCTGGCGGGCCGAACGAGCTGGGCGAGATGTTTGCCGCCCGGGAACGGCAGACGACCAATTCGGGTTCTGGTCTTGTTAGCCGACTTCACAGGAAGTGATACGACTTTGTGCGTGATCCGAGACGGGTTCTTCACAGCTCTCGCGCAATAAGCCAGGGGTGTGTGGTAGTCTCCCATATGTCTCCGATCATGTACAAGAGGGAAATGACGTTATGAACTGAATGAAAACCTTTATTCCTTTTAGGGATATGCGCTGTCGGCCTCGGCCGTCGTGGTATCATGGTATATAGTAGACACAATAGTAATACACCACACCACATCTCAATCCTTCCGCACCTGAATCGGCGCAGGCCACAGCCCGACGAACAGGTTCCTCCATTTGTTGACCTTCTTCCGCCTCCGATCCGCCCCCCTCTTCGCTCTCCTGCGCCGGCGATGCTCCAGGTACGGCCGCAGCTTCTCCGCCTCGGTGGGCACAATCCTCACGCCATACCGCTTCGCCTCTTCGATTTCCTCGGCCAGGAGTTTCTTCTCCTCTTCGACGGCCTTGTACAACACCTGAGCCTTGACCGCATTATCCGCGCGATGGGTGCGGAGGGCCGCCTGCACCGCAGCGCGGCAATCCCGCGCCGTCTGCTCATGGCCGTTTCGATCTCCTCGGCGTCGCCGTCGCACCCCGAGCATCTCGTCCACCAGCTCCTCCCACATGTCTTCATCCATGGCCTGTGGCAGAAGCTCGTTTTCGAACTCGGTGGTCGATAGTTCAGACAACCTGTGTTTCCGCGCAGCCTTCCTCCGGAGAATTTTGCTCAGCGTTACCGGTTGGGGCCGCTTGTACCGAAGGAAGGCGTCGCCCGAGGCCGTCACGACAACCTGCGGGATCTTCCGCCGTCCCTTGAACACGTGTCGCGGCCGCGGGAAGAAGTTGGAGACGAACTCTGGCGGCCTGCCCGGTTCCGAGACGCGTTCGATGAGCGGCCTGGCGATCCGCTTCGGGCGGCGCGGTTTCTTCTTCGGTCGCTGGTTGGCTTCGGCTTGCGCTATCTGCTCGTTCTTTTCGCGGAGGTAGGCAACGATCTCGGAGTGCTCTGTCGAGGCTTGGGATTGGGCGTTTTTGAAAAAGGTCAGGAACTGCACCGCGTCAGCAATCACTCGGGGTGGACGCGCTTCGGGTGCGAGCGGCAGTCTGCTCGGGAGGCGTACCTTGTATCCCGCCGTCATGGCGGCGAAGATGAGCCGCGGGCTCACCTCCGTCCTGTTCCTGTGAAAGGCCTTCTTGATGAGGTCCGACACGGGGTGCCGGCCCTTTCTGCACACATCTTGCGGCAGCTGTACTTGCCGACCTTCCCTGAGAAGCGCACGTAACAGTGCGATTGCGGCGACTCTGTGGCGGGAATTGCGGGCGGGCACAAAGCAGAGCTGTGGCATTCTTGATCGGAGGTACGCAGCGGGCTCGGGATGTCGGGGTGAGGGAACGGGCCCTTGGAATTGACGAGAGCTTCATGCGGTGGTACCGATCAATTGGCTTATCTTATCTTATCTTATCGCTCCGGCTGATGCATCCAGGTCCACTTCGTCTCGTTCCGAATGTCTCTGCAAAGTCCTTTTGTTTACTACCTGTATGCTTTTATACCCAACTTCAAGGTGGCCAGTTGGATAGTATTCCGGTTCAAACACTAAATAGCTGACCATCTCCATATTCAATCCCATGATTGGAGCATTGACTTTGGTGGAGAGTGGGATTGTATCATCAAGGTAACAATCTGAACTTTGCACTTCCCATGATACCACACAGGTATCTGTGCAGCCTTACATTTGAGCCGTCACATGGTCGGCATACATTGATGGACCGACCATAATGGTCAATTTCGTAGCACCGTCAAGGTTCCAGTGTAGACTGCATTATAAAAGCCCAGCAGCGCTGGCAATCTTTTCTGATCTTTACTTTTAGCATGCACACATTACGCAACATCAGCAATAAGTACTCTCACTCGGTCCAACGCTCCCTGCACAGCATTCGCCAATCATCGCGGACTCAATGTTACAACATCAGACAACTGACCCAGCACCCCAAGATGGGTGGCTACAACAGCAGCTGGCGTTGCAGCAGTCTTTGGGGCATAGCACCGGTGGTTTCTGGTGGACAGATTTGCCTGCCGAGTTGCGGCTTCTAATCTTGAAAGAACTGGATGAACTGGGAAATCTTATCCCAGCTCGATATGGGCGAAAGTTGCGGGCGAAATGGGCAGCCGTGTCCAGAGAATGGTACTGCTTCTTTGAAGAGCCAATGTTCCGTCATGAGCGACTTTCCTCACTGAAGGATCAGCACGTATTTTTCAATGAGCTCATGGCCGGACCTCAACGGATCTACCGCAGGAAGTTTGTCTCGAGCATCGAGCTCTATGTCCCTTTGGGGTGGCACGATACCAACGAAAACTTTACTCGAAACATGACACACTTTCTCCACAGCCTTTCGAAATGGGGACCCCTGACGGAGGCGACACAGCATGGCCTGAGTTTGGAACTTGGCTTTCAGCTGGTCTTTAGGGACCCGCAGCTGGACTTTGACGACCACGTTACTGATGAGATCACGCTGCCCAAGGTTCCATGGGTCAAAAGCCTCTCCTTCAAACACTCATTGGAGCCTTTGTCGCCAAACGCCCTACGAATCCTTCTCGGTTGCTTCAGCGGCCTCCGGTGCCTCGAATATCATCGCTTTGAATTCCCCAAGCAGTTGAGAGATCAAATCACGACGACCGTCTTTGATAACCTACCGTCCACTGTTGAGGTCGTGTCTTACTCGCTCAACGACATGCCCTCCGGAACCACCGACCCACGTGAATCCCCAGTTACCTCGTCGGTTGTCGCGGCCAGCCGTAGAGCTCGAGTGTTCCTCGTAGCGTTCGCCGTCGACGCAACCGATTTCTTCCGAGTCCACGCGCTGAGCCGGCCCTCGCCGGCTCGCTGCTGGCCTCACCTCTCCCACCTTAGTCTTACGTCAAAGAAAGCTCTCACGAAATCGTCTGGCTCCGACATGGCAAACCAGCTCATCATCTCAGCAGCTAAAGCTGCGGAACTCATGCCCAAGCTCGAAGTTCTGGAGCTGCATTATTTCAACAGTCGACGTGAGAATTTTTTCTTCCGCTACCACGTCTTTGATGGATACGCTACTCTAACAATCCAAACAACGTGGGATTTCCGACTCGGCGGAGCAGCCGTGGGCGCTTGGGAAGAAATGAGACACGAACGAGGAATATATACACCTTTGAGAGTATATTCATCTATTGAAGCAAAAACAAACTGGTCTGCGACATTAGCGCCCATGAGTTTGGATCGACATTCGAAACCGATAGTTGTCTAGTTCTACTAGGTGTTGGCTTTGTCTTCCGTATGAGTGAGCTGTGTGGATGTGTCACTAGCTGGAGGATTTCATTCCGCCGTGAGTTTTCGGCGAGTAGCGAGAGTGCTGCCTACTCGTCCGCACTGGGAATATCTAGAAGTTAGGCTAGTTCAATATGGGAGTTTTAATGAGATTCCTGGAGGCACACCATGACGAAACACACAGCCACAATACTAGTAACAACTATCAGAATCGCCTATGCGAGGTCCACATTCTTGATAGCCCAAGAAACCTCGTCTATGTGTGCACAACATTCGCACGGCAACATACTCGGAACGACACGTGCTCAAGCTGCATACTGATGCTGCACGTTCTTCGTACTTGGAGCGATAACATCAGTTAAAACAAACATCTCTTGTTAGACATGGTCTACTGCTTTATAAAAAACTAAAGAATCTTGGCAGACCCCCCATTAGCAGCCACGACGCTTCCGTTGATCCAGTGAGCCGAATCGCTCACAATCAGACCGGCGACATCAGCAATATCTTCTGGGCGTCCGTACCCGTTGTGCGTCGACTTGCCCACCTCCAAGACCTTTCTCGCAGCCGCTTGTCTGTCAGGCGGGTTGGCGTTGATAAACGCATCCGTGGCGGTGCCGCCGACCGAGAGCGAGTTGACGGTTGTCCCAAACGTCTTCTCGTCGAGGCTCAAGACATCCGCCCAGCCGCGGGTCAGACAGTCCATGGCAGCTTTGGTGGCAGCAAAGACCGCCATGCCACTATGGGCGAAGTATCAGATAGGCCCGGACACAACAAACGGATTACTTACGAGAACGGGATCGACTCCCTGGTCAAGTCGCTTGAGATGTTGACGACCCTCGACGCCGGCTGAATGTAGCCCCTCTTGTAGAGGGTGTCCATCAAGAGCACCAGGCACTGCACATTGCCCTGCAGAACGTTGTGCACGTAATCGGCATCCAGCTGGCCAATCGGTCGGAACTCGGCATATGCTGCATTGTTGACGATGATGTTGAGCTTGCCGCCAAACTCGTCGCGAACTTTGTCGGCGACAATGTCGTGGAAATCTGCGGCAAGAAGGTCGACCGGGAGCCCGACGATTCTCGGGGCTTCGAATTGGCTTGAGCTGTAGTTGTCTTTGACGGTCTGATCCAGGGTTTCGAAATGGCTCATCGACTTCTGCGAAGAACACGTTCCCAAGATGGACGCGCCGCGGTTGGCGAGATTGAGGGCTATTGCCCGGCCGATACCCCGAGATGCTCCGCTGCGACAAGAGTCAGCAAGATTTCCGCACTTGGGGACAACTTGACTCACGTCACCAGTGCTACCTTGCCGCGCAAGTCTTGGACTTGGGTATTCTGAGATGGCATTGTGTAGGGCGAAACAAGTGTAGGGCGAAATGGACCGGTTCTGGCTGGATGCTGGTCAGTCTACACAGTAGGTTGGCCTTTTAATATCACAGAGTTTGGCATCGTCCGAAGATCATTTAAAGATCGACGGTGTTCCGGAAGTCTCAAGCCCTGCACTGGGCAATAGCATTGCCAGCGTTTTGGTGTGATCGGCAGCCCCTGAGAGCGGAGAAGTGTATCCGTCCGGACTCGGCCGTCTGAAGTTGCAGCGAGACGGATCGTAACGGACAAAGACGTGGAGTTGGCCCGGAGCTCTAATGAACTGGCCATGGTGAGTGATCTGCGTCATCGACGAACTAACAGCTCGGGAGCTTGGGAGGACTTTTCATGTTTGTCCGAGGGAGTCCGTCTTCCCGGAAGGTTAATCGGATTCCTTACAAGGATCGTTACTGAGTTGCCCGAGTACACTCTCGTCTGGTCCAGTCCGGCGATGACGTTACCAGGTGCCGTTGCGTCTCCTTGCTGCCAAGAACCCATAATTTGACTCGAACGATGCAGCATGCTGACGTTGAAATACCTCGTGCGAGACAGCATCTTCGAGCCGTAGTTCGCCTCTTTTGCGCCCTGGAAGAAATTGCCGAAGCGCGAAGCCAAGTTGTTTAAGCTACCTGTAGGAGACATATTTAGCCAGCTCGTCTGTTCATCCCATTCTGACCGTAGACATCCATCCACCGCTCTGTCTTGCAAAACCACAGCATCGGTCCCACTCAACATTCATCATGTCTTCTGATTCTCAGTCAAAGACGCGGGCTACTCTGGAACCTTTGATCCGGAGCCTGAAGTCTGGCTCTGTGCTGACGCCTAGCGACTCTGCTTTTGCTCCTCACTCAGAGCCGTTCGCCGTTCAGAAACAGCTCCATCCATCCGTTGTGCTCGTTCCGAGCTCGGTGGAGGAGCTTTCTCTGATCATTCGCTTTCTATACAAATCAGACCTTGACTTTGCGATCCGAGGCCATGGCTTCAAGTCTCCTTCTGCCAAAGATGTCGTGGTCAGCATGCTGAGCTTCAAGGACATTGAGTATGATCACGTCAAGAAGATCGCGAGTGTCGGCGCCAGTGCCACTTGGTCCGAAGTGGTCACTTACATGGAGAAGGCGGATCCAGAATACTCGAGTAAGTGGTCTACTACGCCTCATCGACGTCGAAGTCCCTTTCTAACAATGAAAGTTGCCGCTGCTCGTACTCCGTCTATAGGGGTCGCCGGTACCGTTCTGAATGGCGGCCTCTCGTGGATGTCGACCGAATATGGCTGTATCAGCGACCCTGTCAACTTCCTCGACGCCGAAGTCGTCAAGTACGACGGAAGCGTGGTGATGGCTTCACAAGAGCCTGACCTCCTGTGGTCCCTGCGAGGCAGTGGCGGCGGGTTTGGCAGTGAGTTCTTATGACAGGGGTTTGCTATTGGTCGTCTTTCTGACCAGCTGTAGTCATCACCAAGATTCTGCTTCGAGCGCACTACTATCCGACGAACATTTGGTCCGGTATGGTCCTCGTTCCTCGCAAGTGGCTCCCCCAGCTGGTCGACGAAATAGTCGAGTTCAACAATTCCGTCCCTCATCCCAAGGTCACCTACTTCGTATACTTCCTGCCCGAGCGACTGCTTCCTACCATTTTGGAGCAGGAAGAGCCGGAAGCTGGGGACGCCATCATCTTCCACGTCTACGATGCCCTCGGCGAGGAACATGGGAGAAAGGCTTTCAGATGGGTTCTTGATAAGCCTGGGGCGATCGATCGAACTCGGGTGACGAACATGAAGGGCGTCGTCGACATGCAAAGTAAGCCAACAAATCGATTGCCACACTTGGGTAGATTTAAGTAAACGATACAGGAAATGCGGCCCTTCTTCGTGGCACCACGAAGACAATGTACGCACCCATGGCCTTGCCTGACCTGGACCAAGCCACCATCCATCGAGCTGTTCAGTTTTACGACAAGCTGGGCTCCCTGGACAAGTCCATCCAGGAAATTTCCTCTGTGATATTCGAATGTCTACTGGTCGTAAGTCAGCAAATTCCCTGCGTCGACGTGAATCACTCAGCTGACACCTGGATCTAATCCCAGAGACCACCAATCGGAGGTACGGCTGAGATTGCCTGGCCACGATCTCCCGGCTTGAATCATCTCTTGCTCCTCATTGCAAGCTGCCCGGCCGACGGTCCCAAGGAGCAGGAAGATCTTCTCCGCCAGATCTCCGTTGACGCACCCAAGGAGGTCCTCGGCGACAAATTGAGCCAAGTAGAAGTCAACCCTGCAGGCCTCGAACCATCGTATCATAACGTCCGGGACGTGAGTAACATCTTCCAAATATTCCATGCTCGAGTCCGAAGACCGAGAACAATGGGCTGCAATTGACGCTAACATCGAGCAGGTCTACCGTGAGCATTACGACAAGCTGGTTGCATTGAGAAGGGTTTATGACCCCAGCAGCCGTTTCAAGTCCTTCTTTGGGTAACCAACGTGCGCGTGGAGTTGTGTCCGTTGCATGCAGCCGTTTGTGGTGTTGTAAGAAATGGGCCAACTACCTCCGTCTTTATTCCCCCTTTCGCTCCCTACTTGGACTCTACATCTTGTTCCGTACTCCGTAATGTGTTAGGTCTATGACCGGCAATCGACGTCCGTTTGTACCTTCGTCTCTAACATGACTTCAAAGCTTTACTTGTACGCAGCTTCGTAGGCCTACACGGTAGGTAGGACCCTGGTGTTTAGACATTGCCCGGCACGAACCGATATAGGCTTAGTAGGGCTGGGCAGATCCCACGACGCGCCCGACAATATATTGGTACCTTGCAGATGTTCGAGAACCCCTGGCGTTTCTCGGCGAATCTGCTTGAAAAGGACTAGACACGGCACAGAGCTGTGATAACCGCCGGTGCTTCGCATCCGAAATGGGTGAGATGCATCAGGTTTTGGCAAGGTAAAAGAAGCTTAACCACTCAGAGGCTGCTATTCGGCACGTTTTGCTGCAGCTCTTATTGAGAAAGCGGTCATGTGGTATCTTTTGCTCAAGTTGCTTGACAATGTGACTGCGATCCGAGCAATGCGACTTAATAAGCTTAGAGATTATATTCAGGAACGCCCGCCAGTGTGTGTCACCAGCCTGTTTAACGTTACTCGAAGACAACTTTCGAAACTCGAGTGGCTTTACAACATCGCTATGCCGTCAATCGATGGAACCACGATCGAGGCAAAGTCCGGACCGCCGCCAGACGACCGGCCCTTGGCCTCCGGGGACGTGTCAGCAGCAGAA
Source organism: Colletotrichum trifolii (assembly GCA_004367215.1). Lineage (NCBI taxonomy): Eukaryota > Fungi > Ascomycota > Sordariomycetes > Glomerellales > Glomerellaceae > Colletotrichum > Colletotrichum trifolii. The sequence goes on along the minus strand of RYZW01000241.1, from coordinate 19,937 downwards.
CGCTCCTCGACGCTTGACCTCAAGTACCGAAAGGCATCGATCTGGCTGTTGGCCATGTATCTGCCTTTCCTCATCGTACCGTGGTGTCTCACATGCGTCATGATGTTCAGGCCCATAACTTTCCCGGCCTACCTCAACCAGAACAGCCCAGTTACCGAGGAGGATGCTCGCAGCATGGAGAGCTGGCTGACCGCCGTCAACATCCTGAGCAAGATCGGCGCTACAATGGCTATCCCGGTCGTGTCTGCCATACTTGCGCACGCCGCCGTCGTCTACTCGCAACGGCGCAAACCCAGCGAAACGCTCAACGCGTACCAGCTTGTCGCGCTGGCGGATCGCGGCTGGCTGGACTTCCCCACGCTGCGGAGATCATTCACCGCCGGCCCGGTGTCTGCTTCTTGGTTTCTATGGCAGGGTGCTCTGATCATGCTACTCGGTATGCAAAAACGACTCGGGGCATGTGAGCAAGGCTGCCCATGCTGACTCTCGAATCCACAGTTGTCGTACAGCCCTCGTTGCAGTCGCTCTTCGTAAAGACAGGTTCTGCTGTTGTTTTGACATGCGAGGACGACGTCACGTCCAGGCACGCACATTGCACATATCAGTTTTCAACCAGATACATGGCCGTTGGCTTCGACCCCGAGCCTGGTGAGCTCGAACACTGTCCACAAGACGTGGTGACGGGCAAGGTTCTCAAAAAGTCTCTCATTGTCGGATACGACGACTTGCAGCCTCATCTCTGGCCCGAACGAGAACAGGCCGACACCAGATTTTTGAGCAGGTATTACGAAAACAGGCTGAACTCTTTCATGGACTGCTCCCTCGAGACATTTTTCGTCTCTGCGATCCCTTATGGCACGCTCACTGGGGCATTGCGATCGCACGCCATGAGGCCGAACTCGAGCGTCACTTGCACCCACACGGATAAGTACCCAGATCCGTGTCCCGGGGACAGACCTTTTGTCAAAACATTCTCGCGGGGCTCTGATTTAAAGGCTCGCGTCTGTGTGCCCGGCGATTACTCCAAAGTTCCGTGGACTACGAGCCGGGACAGGCAGGACATCAAGGAGGAGATGTGGATCACTCGCAACTCAACCCCGTCGGCCACCTCATACATAGACTACACCCTTTATTGCGAGGTTTCGAGCACGAGAGGCTATTTCGAGCCGGGCAATGAGCACAACAGCTTCACCCCGGGTCCGTTACTGGACAAATGGCCCAGTGTGGAGGAGCTGGAGCGAGAATTCAGCGACTACGCCAGCAGCGACGCGCAAAGGGCGGGACGAGCAGACAAGGACCTGTACCCAATGAGGATGTAAGTCTAAACATAACCCTGGGAGGAGTCGACCGGGGAAGCATCAGCTAATCCCAGCACAGGAGCCCCAGCTACGAAGTCGCGGATACAAGAACATGGCGGGCGAGCAATTGGTTCGGCACCAGGGAACTGCCCACCCCGGGACCTCTGATGACGGCAGCTCTGTCCATCTTCGGAAACGGCTCCTTCTTCCATGCCGCTACCCAGGCGGTTGAGGAAGACTACGACGAAGTAGCTCGAGCACTTTGCGCCAGTGAGAGCATTCCATTCTCCCGCATCGGGTCCTCGCAACCGCCCTGTCCAGATACGCAACCCCGTCCGCGTGATTCCCCGGTCCAACTCCCCGAAGTAGTTTCCCGCTTTATGGACTTGTTTCGTGACTCGAACTCGTCAGAGCGTCTTCTGGGGACCGCCGTATTTCTAGCCAACGAGGCTCTACTCACGTCTACCGCGAGCGAAGGGTGGCGTAGTGCGGCCCGAGAGATCTATTCGTCGCCTGGAACTACGATCATGAAACCCAAAAAGACGACGACGGGCATTGTTGTCGTTTCGGTACTCATCGGGCTCCAGGTGGCGTGCTTGGTTGCGCTGGTGTACTACACCTGCTCCGTCCCGACGTGGACGGCCAAGCTCGACGCATTCGCCATGGCTCAAGTTGGAGCGCAGCTGGGATTCCCCGCAAGTCATGGACTGTCCGAGACTCGGCTGGAAGATAGAATCCGACTTGAGCGAGCGAGTGGGCTTATCGGGGTCCACGAGTCCAGATCCGCCGAAGCAACGAGGGAAGAATCGAATGGTCCATCTTCAAACAACGAGTCTGACTTTTCTGTGTACAATCGCCAGGTAGCGGAAGGATCGGGAGTTCAAAAGCTGGTTGTCGGTGGTTCGGGACCTGTTCCTAGGTCAAGGTGACTCCAACGTTGAGATTTATGTAGCAAGGAGCCGGAGAGGTTCAGATTGCTCCGAATATCTTGGCTCAGGGCGTATCTTCATGTACCTTAGTTTTAGAGTTAGCCAGACTCATTTCATGTATCGGCCTAGTGGTAATGCTCACCTCCGTCATTTACTTAAATGACAAATTAGAGCCGTGGGTGGTGCTGTCAAAAAAAGTACACCAGCACCTTGGCTTCGAACAAATATTGCTTCGCCTTTTTCACACAGCCCCCTTGGCATCATCGTATTACTTTAATGCCGGTTTTCGTCGCAGTCAGGTCCATCAAAGACATACATCAGTCTAGCACCAGGCCCATCTCGCCGGCCGTCCGGAGCTCCGCGGCCCGCCGAGTCTCCACTGAACCCGAGCGAGTCCGGCCGTGTCGGGTGTTGTGACGAACTCTAAACCTCTGGGTAACGCTCCGCCCCGGCCGCTTCTCATAGATGGACCCTTTGTGTCTTCCACCTCAGCGTCGTCATCTGTCATCTCAACTGCCGCTGACAAAAAAAAACGTCAACGCTAATGACCTGTCTCGCCGGCTCCGCGGCCCATAACTAAAGTCTACTCCCAGTCCCGGGCTGTCGTATGAATCTGGAGCTGGTTCTCACTCATTCTCGAACCACTCGCCGCGCCATGCATCTGCGAATCTTGTTACTCACTCTGCTTACGTGGTCAGCTGCTGCGACGGGCATCGGTCCAAATCAGGATGGCTTGGCCATCGATCGCCGCGCCGGTTACACAACGACCCGTACGGAAACCATACCGCACACGGGTCCAAGAGCAAACGGCCGAACCTTGTCCGAGGGCGTCATGAGCATCCATCGTGGACAGCCAAACGACACATCTTCCCAGAGACAGATCGGCAATTGTTCCTTTCCTGAATGGGACGAGTTGTACATCACAGACTTTCTCCAAGAGCAGCTCGACGGCTTGACGAACAGCGACCACTGTTGGATCATCAAGGGTGTCAGGGGCTTGCATGAGCTGTTGCACAGAAACATCACGGCAAACCCCATGAACAACGTCACCATTCCGGAATGCGTGCCTCTCAACATTAGCAGTTCTGGCAACACCTTTTCCATCTACTTCTCGAACAACAAATTCGACGTCAACGGAGTGGACGAGGACACATTCGTTATACTTACATATATCCATCGTGAGTGTCCAAGATGCATGTGCCAGCTCTCTCATTAACATCTTCTCTCTTTCAGTTGTAACCATGACGGCGGCCTTCTTTCTGGCCTATCCCATCATCTTGGTGTTGGCTTCCACCCCGAGCTTGTGCATCATGATCGACCGCCCGCTCGAGGAACCCACACGCCAAAAGATGGAAAAATGGCAGACGATTTTCCAGACTGCGGTTTTTGCTCCCCTCGCGATTGCAGGGCTGGTGACCGGCATCGTTGGCATGGGAAACTCCGATCACGCCAGGACAGAACACGGGGTGAGTACCGGGAGTCAGATCACTCCCTAGTCCCTTGCGTCTTGGATATCCGCAGCAGGATCAAGCTAAACATAATTCAGATCATCGGCTACGTCACCGTCGGCCTCGCGGCTCTGGTTGTGCCGCTATATCTGTACCAGAAACGATTGAACTCGCGGCCCGATCTGAGTTTCCTCATGTACCGTCGACTCAAGCTTCTCAATGCCTTCGACTTCACCATCTGTCAGGCAATCCTTCTGATATCGGGCTTTGCTCTCCCCGATGGCATTGACGACTTTGGGACCATGACCCTGTGCGGCACGAACACCATCTCTTCATCCCTGATCTTCTCTTTCGGGATGATCGTCTCCTTCGTCTGGAATTGCGCCATGGCCACAATGACTGTCCAGTGGCTCCTGGGCCAACGGATTAGGGGTGGTACTTTCCGCGACAGAGCGCCCCCATGGATGCTGAAGGTCCTACGAAAGAGATCAGGGTCCCTGTGAGAGAAAAGTCTACATGTGTATGTGCTAGTCCTTTCATGGAGCGTGGGAGTAACTACATTCCTTGGTGTTCTTCCTCTTGTGAGCTGGCTACTCATAGTTGTCGATATAATTGAATGCATAGCGGGTATACTCGATAGACCATAGAGGCTATGTCTCTGATATCCCCAAAATTCGATACCATATACTCCAGCATCAGTCCAAACTTCTCTTCTCAGGCGCCCCCGAACCGATTCAACGCCGGCACCGAAAAGTGCCGGCCGGGGAATAGGCCCGGGATCGCAGGTCTTTGTCGAGGGCCCTGCGGAACCGGACATCGAGACCAGACCGGCACTCCTACCTCTGATTTCTCATGTCGTTCATATCCCAGACTAAATCGTTAGTTAGAGGATATTGAAGAACTCATGTGTTGTTCCCGAAAAGAACACTATTCCAAGCTCAGGTTTGCGGAGAACGTCAAAGTTTTCAAAAGCGTGCGACTCTGATTATGTGCTGAATGATGACGATGATACTGTGAATGTGCCAGCCTTTGGCATCTTTACCTTGCCCTCCTCTAGAAAACAAATACAACTCAATGGAGCTCCTGCATAATATTTTCCTTTTAATAAAAAAAAGTCAGACAATGAACGAAACGTTTAAGCCGATTCCAGGGTGCCATGCCGTGTGGCCCTCTCTACTTTGCAGTCCATTATTGCAAACATGATCACCCTTCTCATCGACGGTCACGAAACCATATCCTGTTTGTTCATCGCTTGTTTTATACTATCTACCTCCTCGAAATCCCAGGTGGATTCCAAAGAGCTCGGAAGAAGGTCGACACCATGACTGGCAACATCAACACCATTGGCGGACACCGTCTTCGGCAACAAATATCAACTGCCACAGTTTTGTAAACTTTGCAGAGGAAGTAGGCGCCTCGTATTGCGGTTCAATGATGAAAAACACCCTCACAATCAAGCCAGCTGGCTTCACCATGCGCGTCAGGTTGAGGGAACAGAAGCGGGCCACAGGCCTCTTTCCCTCTCGTGATTTAACTGGGAATCCTCGCATCTTCGCTACGAGGCCATGAGTCTATCTTGTGTATTCATAAGCCTAAACGTCTTTGGGAGCACGATGCTAATAGCCCACGCTACGGCCTTGTCGTTGACGTTAGATGGTGGTGCCTTCCAGCAGGCCCTAGATGCTTGTGGAAAAGTACCCCGAGTCCGGAATCGGGGCCCGATCCAACTTGAAGTATCCCGGCTGTAATTTTTGAAAAACCTGCTTGGGATCGTACTTTTCAGAAATGCTCTTCAACCTGGCCTTGTTCTCGCCGCCGTATCCGCTGATGACATCCTGGAACTGACTGGCGTAGTTCATGTAGAGATATTCGTTCGCCGAATCCCGCTTCTTTGCTTCGGTGGAAATCTGCTCCAAAGTGTTCGACATGAAGCTGTATATCGCGTCGTCGTCCTCCTTGTTGTTCCACATGGTGCAGAGCAGGATGATGTAAACTGGACCGTCCTCGATATTCAGGCCCAGTGGGTTGCCCCCGTTTCTCGTCATCCTCTCCAGCTGGGACGGCGTAACACCCTGGGTCACCATGGCAGGCACAATGCCGGGAACATTCGCCACCTCGAGCTCGTTCTTGAAGAACAAGTCTCTTGCAAATGCGAAAAGTTCCGGGTCGGCTTTGGTGGTGATGACATAGTACATCTCGCGCAAGCCAGGCGGACTGGCCTCCATCCCTTCTTTCGTCCAGTCGGGAAGCGCACGATCTTTGGTGTCGTCCCTCACGGCTTCAATGCGGTTATAGTCAGACCATATCGTCGCATTTCCACCCCCGGGCTCGGAATAATACATGGTTGTAATCGCAAGGTTGTTGCCTCCGTAGGGAATCCAGACATGCCAGAGACCAGCCTTTAGATCCGAAGTATCAGCCACGGTTTTGGTGAAAGCGTCGGTGACCTCAGGGAACTTGTCTTCGGTATAGGTGCGAGAACCGCCCCACATCTCGCCACCATGAAGCGGAACGGTCCAGAGGTTGAAGCTGACGACGAGCCCAAAGTTATTCCCGCCGCCTCGAAGAGCCCAGTAGAGGTCGGTGTGGTTGGAAGCGGTCGCGTGGACGATGGCTCCGCTCGCAATAACGACCTTGTCACATGTCAGCATGGATTCACTTGATACCATAGGTGAGCGTGCTCACGTCGAAGCTCTCCACGTTGTCACAAGCCCAGCCGTAGAGATTGGAAAAGAACGAGATACCGCCTAAACAAAGTCAGCAGACGCACGATGAGGGAATGTTCAGGTAGCCCCACCGCCCGTGGTTAATCCCCCAACGCCGATATTATGTAGACGGCCTCCAATGACGGTCAAGTCAAACTGGGCGAGCTCTGCATAAACATCACCCCAAATGTTTCCAGGCTGTACATAAGCGATATCTCTTTCATCAGACAACGACATAGCCTTCATGTTGCTGAAGGAAATCGTGATGCCCCCGTCACTGTTGGATGCGCGAGCCATCGAAGCGTGGCCACCACTCTTGGCCGCGAACGGACACTGGGTTAGACGAGAAAAGAGCACAATCACCGACACCTCTACCGCTTTGGAAGGCTTTACAACGCAGGAAGGCGTGACATCGGCCTGATTAGACGACCAGTACGAGCTGATGAAGCTGGCGAACTCTTCTTCATCCCTTGTGTCAACGGCCGAGTCGCCGAATACGAGCTTCAACGATGAGCACTGCGGAAAATGAGACACGTCAGCCTGTACCAGATCTCACAGCTTTCGGGGCGGGGCATGTTGTACTCACCGCGGCTTCACAAGCGGGTTCAGACGTTTCGCTGAGCGCCTTCAGATCGGGCATCTGGGAAATGTCGATGCCATGCTCCAACAGCGCCTCCGCAATATCGAATTCGGCGCCTTCGATCACCAAGTTGCTCTTTGCCGAGTCATATTCGGACGTCGAGAGTGCCCGGCCAACGGCCAGAGCAACGAAGAGCAGAGACCTCGCCGCTGGCATTACGCTCTGTTTTGATTGAAGCCAGGATTATCGAAAGAAGAATCCAGAGAGCGAGAAACAGGCGGCGCGAGGGAGGACATAATAGACAAAAGTCGCAGGGCGAAGTGGGATTTGAGGCACTTTGTCGCCAAGCGAAGCCCATCTGATCAACGGCCTGTGACTGGTGACACGATATGCAGCACGTAAGAGCTAGCTGGATGAAGGATCCCATACCTGGCGTCCTGGTCGACTTTCAGGAGGATGTCCCGTCTTCTGTCCCCCCAGCTCCTCCAACGACCAATCCCGCAGTCATGAGAGATACGACAGGAAACACTCATCTCACCCTCGCAATGTTTGTACCGTTGACTCTTCAGCTCTCGGCCATTCTTGTAGGCCATGTTGGCTAGAGGAGTATTGGGAACTTCGGTCGAAGATTCGCGAATACTAAGCACCAACACAGTCGTGATTGCGTCCCTACAACACGAAGTCAGTTGTGCGGTAGTAAAGACTGCGATGCAGCAGAGGACATCGTCGTATACGTTCACCATTTCGACATCGTCATTGTTGCCCAGAAGAGACATTCCAGATGTACATTACACCTGTGCTTCTGCCTCGCGGCACAGCCAGATATAGCTGTTGATGATGATACTATGGTGTGGTATGCGAGGTGTAAAAGGGATCTATTTCCAGGAACCGAAGCCCCCACCCAGCTGTCTCGGAGCTTCAGCGAACTCTTTCGACAAGCAAATCAAAAGCCGACCACCTTCCATTCCTTTTATTACCCAATCCCAACCTATTTATTGCTCCTCGTAATCGTTGCCTTCGGCCCTTGTTCGAAATCTCGCTTCATCTTCAAAGTATCCGAAAACATGTACTGGTTCGGCGGTGCCACACGACAGCGTAAATCAGTCGTCGCGGTTCTTGCCCCTCGCGGACGGGGCACGGTGATGGTGCAGCATGGGCGACGATGGCCTGGACGTCGAGAGACCCATGTTGCGAACGGAATCCAAGGGATCCAGATTCAGTTTGCTCTCGTCGGTGACCTGCGGGGTGTAGGCGGGGTCAACCATGGCTTTCTCGTAGCTGGCGATGGTGATCGGTGGCGGACGGCCTTTGCGATCGGGAATGCTGTACAAGTAGGTAGCGGCAAGGACGAAACCGGTACCAGCGACGAACTGCAGGACAGTTAGCATTTTGGCAGACGAAGTGGGCATGTATTCTTACTGCAAAGTTGACCTCAAAGTTGAAGAACCACACACTGAACAGAAAGCTGATGACGATGCTGATACTCGCGGCGAAATTCTTTGCAATATTGTCGGCGTAGTTGATGCACAAGGAGGCCAGCACGCCGCCGAGAGCCTGAAAGACGATGGCGGTCCAGACGACCCAATTGTACCCCTCGAAGAAACCGTGCTTGGCAATGTCCTCTCCGTCCTTAAAGATGACCCCAGCAAGAGCGGGGAAAAGCGAGTAGAACGACAGCTGAATGTTGCGAGTCCAGACGGAGGCCGGGGTCGCAGAGTCCTTCAGCATCTTCTCGAAGTAGACGCCGGCTAGACCCGACGCCACGGCAGCAACGAGGACGGCGGAGAGTCCAATGGAGTAGTTCATCAGCGGAGCCAAGTCTTGATCTTCCTGAATGCCCTGGTACGAGGCAGACCGTTTGGCGATAACATTTCCAACGTCAGCGAGGCCACCGGCAGCTCGTTTGGTGAGCTCGCGAGCGACTTCGGCAGCGCCCTCGGCGGCTTGTCCCAGCTCGTGGACGGAACGGGGGAAGAAGTGGTCCGTCGTGTCGTGGAGCAGGATGCTGCCTCCCGCTGCAGGGTCGGCGTGGCTTCCAGAGGGCTGAGGCAGGGAAACGATGGAGACTCCGAAGGTCAGAACGATTAGGGAGATCCAGCGCTTCATCCCGAGGGATCGTCGGAGCATTGTGACGGAGAAGACGGCGGTGGTGAGGATCTGAAGAGCAACAGCTAGTTAGCATGGGAAAGTCATGACGTCGTGCGGGTTTCAAGGTACCTTGAGCTGGTAGAGCACTTGGAAGTGCACGGCATCCAAGTTGCCAACGGCGACATACTGCAGAGTGTTCTGTAGGGTGTAGAGAGTGGCAGGAATAGCCAGCTTCCAGCCGTCACCGGAAAAGACTTGGTTGTAAATCTGCTCGAAGATGACGGTGGCGGGAGTGGACGGGGCCAGTGTTCGGGATACCTCAGCGATGGAGCAAGTCATGCAGATGGCCAGCTTGATGACCTCGTTCAAGAAGACGGCAGTCGATGTAAAGTATCGGTGATCGCTAACGGGGGGCATGATTCGGGAGTAGTGCATGATCTAGCATATCAGGTCAGTGGTTGTGACAACGGTGATGGTGAAGCTCCATCGGGACCTACCAGAATCAAGGCCGAGTTTTGAAATGTCAGCTAAGATGAAAAGAAATGGTCAGCATGATCCGGCAGTGAATGGGGGCTTCAGCGTGTCGCCGGTGCCGCAAGTAGAAGCGACGATGAGGCTGTGGTTTTCATACCGTAATGAGGGAGATCTGCTTCATGGAAACACCAAAAATTGTAGGGCCCCCCGCCGGCGGCGACGCAGCGTCGAGGAGAGCCATTTTGGCTGATGTGGGAGGAATTGGAAGTGTCAAGACAGTCGGAGCCTTTCCAATTGGCAATTGACTGAAAGGAATGGCGCCGCGGTGGTTTTGATAATTAGTTCTAGGCGACGTTGGTAGACGGTAAGTAACGTCGCGCTACCTTGCCGAGAAAGAACTTCTTTTTCGTTTCGTCCGGGAGTTTGTCTCGTGAACTTTTGCGCGTTTAGACGTGGGAGAACCGGGGCCAACGCAGCGCAGCAGCGCGGTTGCAGGGCAGTGCAGCGCAGCAGCGAGGTGCAGCAAAAGCAGGCACGGCACAGAACAACACAGAGCACAGGTCACTGCGGGATGGTGCGGGATGGTGCTGGTCAAGGTCGTGCTGGTTGGTGGTGGTGGGCTGGCGAAAGTGGACGTCGTGTCGTAGGCGTGGTGTGGCGTGCGGGAAGCTTCCTTGCTAGGGGTATAGCAGTACGTAAGGTAGGTAGCTGAAGCTGAGGTGAGCTCTCTCTCTTCTCCGTGTCCGCGTTTCGATCGATGCCCTTTTCCCCCTTCCTCTCTTCCTGTGGGGCCCTTGTTTTCGATGTCGTCGGGAATAAGCTGTAGGGTCCAATCTAGAGGGGTTCTCTTTGTCAGGATCAGGTCAGAAGTAGGATGGCAGAGCAAGATAGCGGGAGTGTGCGTGTGCGTGTGCGTGTGTGTGTGGTCAACCACGAGAAAAGTTGAAAAGGGAGAGAAATGCAAGAGGTTTAGAGGGTCGCATTGAAGCATCCCGAGAGGGTTCAAAAGTGTGTCGCGTTTTCTCATGCGGCGTCAGGTCAGGGGTTGATGTTGCTGCTGGTGTTGTTGCTGGTGTCGTAGCGTACGCAGGGCAAGGGAAGGCAGGTTTGGTCTGGTCTATGGGTCCCTTCCTTGCCTACCTACCTACCTTAGGTACTTACTTACCTTACCTACCTAGGTACCTAGGTATACACAGTAGGTAAGGTAGGTAGGTCCAGTGCCTTCCTTGTCTGGGGATGGGACGTTTCTGGTGTCGTCCCGATTCCCAACCAGTCGGCGCAGAGTGTCGTTTCCAAGCTGCCTTGAGCACCTGGTACTTCTGCTGCTTTCTCTGTGACGCAGCTCAGGCCTCCCTCGGCTGGCCTGGTCTGATCTCCTGCTGAGCTGGACTGGGCTGTGACGCAGGTCCCCTTTTGCCCTGAGTGGAGGAGGATTGAGAAACGTTCTGACGTAAGGAGCAGCACGTGCCCTTGATGGTCCCCAGTCGAATGTACGTACCGCTCTACCGCAGTACACAGTACTCGCTTACCTTATAGGTCAAAGTAGGCGGCCACAGTCATTAACGTAAGGTAGGAAGGTAAGGTAACCTTACTGTGTATCCGTAGTGTGCTTGCTGGATGCTGGACCTTGTTCATGCTGCAGCTGGCTCACAGGCTGGTAATTAGTGCGTTGTCCAATGGCTACTGGTCATCAAAGCCCACGTTATCTGTCGACGTTGACCTTCTCACTGTCCGGTCGGTGTCCGATGTCCGAATCAGATGTCAAGACTCAATTCCCTTTTTTCCCTCCCCAGGTAGGTTGCTTCGTGGTGCCAGACTGGACCCGGAACACCAAAACTCTGACACAAGACGTCAGTACACGGATCTCGGTGTGAAACCTAATACAGGCTCAGGTAGCTGGGACTTGTTTTGAAACCGCAATTGCTGCCACCTCGGCTAGGTAGCATGAACAGAGCTTCAGCTTTCTCGTTCCCTTATTCGCTCGCTGTTCTCGTCTTGCTTCACCTCATCTCAGCCTCTCCTTCCTTCCCTCCACACCTTTTTTTTTCAAACCCAGCCAGACACTCTTCAGGAATCGGAAACGCGTACCTGTGAGCAACATTTCTTCAGGCAGTTACCTTGCAAAGAGCACCCTATACATGCGAAGAGAAACACTCGCACCATCCAAGCCGAAAGCTTCACCTGCGTAAGTGGTGTGGTCCCACGGCCCTGCTGCCGTTGCTGTCTTGGTTGTCGCCTAGGGTCCGGAACCGTGATCCCAGCAACAGTTGCTTTTGCCTGGTTGCCCAAGAACTCAGAGAAGATGCCACGCCACCCGCACAGGTGCAGTCGGCCTGCAGAGCCGCCATACTGGATGGGATACGGAGTATCCGCACACGTTGTGGAAACCCAATGATTCCAGTCCGATCAGAGCCGCCTCGACCGCCCGAGCGCGCCGTCCAAGCCCGATGCCGTGCGAGTTTGCCTGGACCGCCGTGTCTGCGTCTGCCTGCCTAGTTTTCCCTGCCGAGATGCCCAGCCTGCGGGTGCGGACGATTGCTGGACTCTTTCGCCCGGTCTGTCGATCCCTCCAGGGATCTCGTGCACTTGTTGCGAAGCACAAGCTGAAAAAGCTGCTCGTCGAGGTCAACCAAGCTGCTAGTGTACGAATCACCGTCGGCGCCAGCACGCAATTGCAGCTGCAAAAACCGGATCTTGGATTACGAATTACCAAACAGGCGAGCCAAACATGCCAGAGGTCGCTGAATGATGCAGCCAGCGAGCCACCAGTAACCACAAATCGACGATCGGCAATGTCGTCTGCGAGGATCACCTTCGTTGTCTGGCTCTTTTTTTCCGCTTGTGCCTGTCTTGGTCTTCCCTTCTGTCAGCTGTTCCCGAAAGTGAAGATCTGGGGAAGCTGTTGGTCGAGGCGAGTTGAGAAAAGGGCCATGACGAATGGGAAAGTGTTTGCCCCGGGTCTACGACGCTTCCCCGCCCTTTTCATCCTTCTTGATCACCGAGTCCAGCGGCTTCATCCTCGGCCACCCATCATTGAAATGCCCAAGGTCCACACGCAAGCTTCAGCTGAGAACATCGGTCTATTTGGTACAAGTAGGTGCGGGGAAAGCTCTCCATGGCCTGGCTCTGCGTCTCCAGGTATGGTGGGCCGTCATCCTCTCCTGTGTAGACCTGGAGCCAGCATGGCGTCACCTTTCACTTGGCAGGATCACTGTCTAGAACAATTGACCAAGACAAACAGACGACCGAGACACGCTGGGGAGGTTTCCACGTAGTACAGAACGCGTCTTCGCGGCCGTCCACCTCACTGCCAATCGGCAATCAGAAGTCATATTTGGGGTGCAGCCACGTCCAACTCATTCCTCGTCTCATGACCAGGCCTTTTAGACCGCCTGATGTGTTGCAGAGGTTGGGCTGGTGTGCATCACGCGCTCTTCAGACGGTACTACTCTGTGCACCACGCGTATCCTCCTAGTCGACGCGGCGTGCGGTTTAACGCGACTGACAGCTGCCACAAGTCGGGACGGGGCAGCGTTGAGGCTTCTTCCAGACAAAAGACGGTTTACCCCGCGCAAGAGTGACTACCTACATCGCTTCCATCCTAGCGCAATTCCAATCTTTACGCCTCCCGTTCACCATTCAGTCGTTGCCGCCCGGAGGCATTCTTGAACATCCATGTCTCGGATGTACACGACCGTTCAGCAGTGTCTGTTCTGTTCCAGTCCTCTAATTGTCAGTCCGATCTCGGGATAGTTAGTATTCATCTGAATGATTTGGTAAGATGCGACGATTTTTCAAGGACACAGCAAAGCAGTTAAAGTCATGAATAGGGAGCAATTGTCCGACATGATGTCATATTTGTGCGGGCTGCAGTACAGAATGCCCTTCAATCTTTTGGACGCGATGATGGACGACCACTCGCGTCCCGGGCGGTTGCCTTCCTTGCGTGGTGACTCTTGCTTTCCTGGGGTACATGTTATGCGATGTGGTACCTTGGGAGGAAGGAGAAGGGATCGAACAAGCGATCGCGACTTGCAGCTGCGCTTTCCTCGCAACTACGCGCTTCCAGCCCCTGGCCTCCTTCGTGCACTTGACTCCCCAGCCAAAGGCTTTCGCCGACCAACACCTTGCCTTTCGTCTTGGAATCATGGCCACTTCTCACTCTCGAGGAACGGCGTCTTCGCAGGCAGCTCCGGTTCACCTCTCATCCGAGCATCAGGCGATCATGACCCGGCATCGGCTGTCACGACCGACGATTAGAAGCCTCACCCTCCTTCCCCGCGCTCCTGAGCCCATGGAGATACTGCGCTGTGCTTCCTCGGCGACCGAGCTGCGCTCCTTCGTCTTCAACCCCCTCGAAAAGGGCGCTTTCTCTGCCATCAACAACGATCCTTCCACCCGCTGGCCCGTCAAAGAGCAACTCACCCAACCGTGGCACAAGGTGTACCTCGTTGCGCAATGCGAGGCCTCCGGTGGCGATTACGGCGCTAGGCTCTGCCGAGCAGCACGCGTCGACCTCCTGTCCAGCCGCACCCAGATCGTCAAGGTCCTAGGCCAGGTCCTTCGTGCCTGCGCAGATGTCATGGGAGCTCGAAAAGACGCCGTCGGGCTGCGGCGTTGCCTCGAGACCTGGCGAGCCATCGTCTCCAAAAGTTAGGAGGGGAAGGCGACGGAACTGCTTCAGGTCCCGGATATTGGCCCCAAAAAGATACAGAAGCTTGTCGAGGCTGGCGTCATGACGGTCCGTCGACTCTCAGAACTCGACTTCTTCGACATTGAGAGAATTCTCTCGCGGAACCCGCCGTTTGGGCAGAACATGGTCCGAATTTTGGCACACTTTCCTCGCCTCGTGCTGTCGGTGGACATCCCCAAGCGAGATGGCGCTGAGAAGAAGCTCATCGTCAGGACAGTACTGGGTTGCGTCAACGTGGAGGCTCCGGTGTGGAAGGGAAAGGAGCCTTGGGTGAGCCTGGCCGCCGAGAGCTCTGATGGTCGTCTTGCCTTCTTTTGGAGAGGACAAGCCAGGTCTCTGATGTCTGGGAAGGAACTCGTGTTTCCCATCGAGGCCAATACTGGAGGGCAGACTGTCTTTGTATGGGCGAGCTGTGAAGAGATTGCGGGAACTGTTGTGACAGCCGAGGTGGCGGTCTAGGCAAGGAATGTTGTTATGTGACTTGTATCTCTTCATTTGTAGGTCATTGGTACTGTGAGTTCGATTGCTCGATCGGACGACTGTCGAGACCGAATCAGTTGTTAGACCTGTTCGCGTTCACGTCAACTCAATAGCCAACCCAGGCTGCGAAAAAGATGACTCATGCTCTACCACAAGTATGGATATCACAATGACGGCGACGGTGACGACGATGGAGAATACGAAAGACAGCAATAGCAACGGGTGGCAACGGGTGACAATAATAATGGATGATTACCATGACAGATGACAACAGCAACAACGACGGAAACAACCGATAACGACGATGTCGGACATACTAGGTCCCAAAGTGTGCTATTTGTCTACGACGCGGGCGACAGCTCATCGCTTTTAGCGGTGATCATCATCTACACAAGCTGTCAACGAGGCTACCAGCCGCCTGTTTTCGTCACCGCCACAACGCGCTTGCCTCCCGTCTGTGGCACGCTCGCTTCTTTGGCGCCGTCACAACCGGCCATATTGGAGGCTGTGTAGTTGCAAGTGGTAGCCAGAATATCCATGGCCGTACCTTGGCTGGTGCAGTACCACCATTGTCGCACGACATGTGGGTGACAGCCGCCCTTGTCCTTGCCCCTATCGACTGATGTAGTTGTGATATGCGTTAGTTGCACATGAACCTAAAGTGGCCCGATAAGTGCCTGAGTTGCAGTAGGTGATGCTTTTCCATGGTTCGACTGACTATCACCAAACACCTGCCGCGTACAACGAGCCACGAGCCAGGAGCGAACGCAACTTTCTCTGCGTCGTCGCTGGCTTCGACAGAACCCAATCAGAATCAGCCTACCGCTTTCCACCCGAGTCAAGTCGGCTCTACCGTCATACTGTACCTCGTTCAACCTGTATCGGAAAGCGACCATTGTAATCCAGAGGCTCGGATCGAAGAAGGATGGATGGAGGTCTTCAATTTTGCTATCCTGCTTTGGAGAAAAGCAAGCAGCCTGCTTCAGCTCACTTGTTCTACATGCTGCTGGACTACTTGAAATGTAGAAGAAAGCTTTGTATAATTTCATCCGTTCTGCCCAGATCGGTCCGCCACTTGGTGGTCCCAGAATCCTGCAAAAGTCCACTCGCTCGGTGGCTGTTGTGGAAGAACTCAGGAGCATGGCTGTGATACAAGTGTTGGTGTGGGACATGCCATTGTGTAAAGGACCGACTCTGGCTGCCTCCAAATCACCGGTACCGTGGGAAGCTTCCTGCCGTCAGTGGAGGTGTTGTAGTCCCTTTTTCATCTGTAGAATTGTAGATCCATCAAGCTACTCTGCTGTCTGTTCTAAGAGGGTTGATTAAATATAAAAGATGCTCTATCTCTGCTTTCTATCTCTCTCCCTCCCATTCAGTTTTATTTCGTATCCCTCATCGCCCTCGTCCACCTTCTCTGGTCTCGTCTTCCAAGTTCATCCACTCGAGTTTCTACACCAGCATCATGGCCGTTCCTCCCCACCTTCTCCGCGGCATTGCCAGTGCCCAAAGTAACCCTCTAAACGTCCGACAGAACGCCCAGAATAGTTTCCGCGTTACCGAGGGCATGTTGGCCAAGAGAGCCAGCGGTCGTCAAGGATTCATCCCCAATTACATGCTTCGGCACATCGCGGAAAGCAAGCACGTCGCCGATGACAGCAGGTCCGGTGCCCGCCGCACTCATGAGCTTACAGATCGACTTCTTCGCGGCCGCTCCTTCCGCTTCCCAACTCCGGTTCCTGGCCCGGCCGCATCCAAGCCGGACCCAGGCCCCACCCCGAAGTCCGCTCCGGCTGTCTCTGCCGCCGGAGCCGACGAAGGCCGCAACATTAACCGTGCGGTATACGACGCCAAGAACACCGAAAATGAGCAAGACCTTCCTGGCGATGTCGTTCGTGTCGAGGGCCAGTCGGAGGTCGAAGATGCTGCCGTCAACCAAGCGTTCGACAACGTTGGCAAGGTCCTCCAGATGTACAAAGACAAGTTCGGTTGGGCTTCCATTGATAACAAGAACATGCACGTCACCAGCTCCGTTCACTTTGGGAAGAAGTACGAAAACGCATGTAAGTCTATATCGCAACTTTGGCGCGAGCCCATTCATTTCTCGCTGTCCATCATCGTCCGTCGTCGTCCCTCAGTGTCCCCGGGCGTCTCCTGTGTATTCTGACGCGTGATGCAGTCTGGGACCCCGAGCGTATGCAGATGGTCTTTGGCGACGGCGGAGAGTTCCTCAACAACTTCACCGGCACCATCGACGTCATCGGTCACGAGCTCACCCACGCAGTCACCGAGCACACCAGTCCCCTGGACTACCACGGCATGAGCGGCGCCCTCAATGAGCACGTGTCTGACGTTTTCGGCATCATGGTGAAGCAGATTGACGAGAATGAGAAGTCCAGCGAGGCCGACTGGCTCATCGGCGAGGGTTGCATCATGCCCGGAGTCAAGGGCGTGGCCCTCCGCAGCATGAAAGAGCCCGGCACCGCCTACGACGATCCCCGCTTCGTAAGTGGTCTCGGGCATTGTCCAACGACGAGTCGCTGCTGACAGCTAGCCTGTACAGGGAAAGGACCCCCAGCCGAGCCACTTCAGGGACTACGTGCCGACCTTTGAAGACAACGGCGGCGTTCACATCTACTCGGGCATCCCCAACAAGGCCTTCTACCTGGCCTCGGTGGGCCTCGGCGGCTTCTCGTACGAGAAGGCCGGTCCGATCTGGTGGAGGACCATGAGCTCCGGTCGCGTGCCTGCCTCGTGCAACTTTCTGCAGTTCGCCGACATCACGGTCGAGGTTGCGGAGGAGCTGTACGGCGCTGACGCTGGGAAGACTGTGCGCGAGGCTTGGGACGAGGTTGGCGTGACCAAGGATGGCAACAACTAGTCTGCCGTCTAATGTGACCGACTGGTGCGGTGGCGTATCATGTATGCCTTTTCAACGATTTATAGAAACCTCCAGACTGAATCATCGAATGAATTGCCTGTTCCCTAAAATAAAAGATCCGCTAGGGCAACAACCATAGGGCGCCCAAAAATCTAATTAGTATGGTCCCTAGACCTTTGCCCAATACCCTTCGAGGATCTGAGAGACAAGATCTGTCGAGGACGAGGTGTCGCGGCTCGCCGTTACCCAGAGACACGATGGGCACCATCAGAAAAATACTAGGCATGCCTATTGTATCGTTGGCCGGTTAACGGCCGACACACTGTTTTCGACAGATCTTGTGTCTTGAATCTTCAATAGATACGGAGGATTTCTATTCTTCCGAAATTAGTGTCCTGGGATCCGCAATCCTCACTCAAATTACCCTTCTCAATACGTCACTCCTCAAACTCATCTTGATTAACTCCTGGAATATGTTTTCTATGTTCCCTAAACTTTAATTAATCACTATTTAATTTGACTTTCTGGGATATCTTCCTTTCCTCTGATGCGGTTGGAGTCTGCGATGGAGTGGTGGCTCTTGAAGATGGAATGGGTATTGACTGTGTGAAAGGTCTTGTCTTCCTGTGCTTCGGTGGCTGTTTTGGATGACACAGTGCCCTCTGTGGATGCGAGGAATAGACGTTTGGTCATCCAGAGGCTGTGCATACTCATCCCGTCTTTCGTTCTTTCGGTCATACATCTATTCCAGACTGCCTCAACCTCATCACGTAACTGGACTGGCCACCATCTGTGTCACGGCTGTCTGATGCCATCCTGTGTTAAAGGTGAAACGGGCCCGGCATGCTTCTCCGTTGGGGACGGTGGCTTATGTGAGGCCGGCGGTTCCACGAGCGAACCGACTGGTGGGTAAGTAGGACTCGACGGCACCCGCTTCTCGGCCTGGTGGCGGGTCCTGGTGCCGTCTCGGCCGTCTTTAGCATGGAGACTTGAGAAATACCCTGCATTTGCAGGAGCATGTCGTCCGCTCAATGACGGATAACGCCGTGAGCCTCACGACAACGACGCAGGAGATGTCCATTCTATAGGTAAAGTACAAGGAGCATATCCGCTCCTCGCCGCCCTCGTTGTTATCTAAGTAGTGTGAGGATCGGCCAACATGCCGAGTATCACGAGAAAAAGAGAGGCTGCCTATGTCAAACCAGTGATCTCTATGTCTTGAAAAATACATATATGTATATCTAGTCTAGGCTAGGCTATACGCTATAGCTATAGTAGATCCCTATATAGGGGTAGCCTAGTAGGGGACTGTGCTATACTTGGTTATGTGATAATCCCTGGTTGAATAAAAAGTAATATCCTCCTTATGATTGTGATATATAAGCTAAATATATAACTATTTACTAATTCTAATTTATATTATTTATATATTCTATTATTAGATATTTCTAGTATTTTATAATTTATTATCTATATAATTTTAAGTATTTTCTATATCTTCTATGTTTTCTGATAGCTGACTATTATCTTGTTATTTAATTATATGTTTTTTTAGTAGTAATAATTCTGGGTTTAGTAATAGTAGTTTCTTTAAGGAAAATATTATTAGTATCTATTTTCTTAAGTTTGTTAATGATATTGTTAATCTTGGTAGTTTTAGTAGTAGCTTTTTTCAGGTTAGTTTTATCTTATTTATAAGTAACTTTATAATTAATAGCTATATTAGTATGAGAACGTATAAGACCTATCTTAGTAAAGGAAGGGGTAGGGATATATAAAGTAATAGTTTCTATATTATCTTTCTATTTTTCTTCTTTGTATTTATTAGTATTATAAGTAGTTTTGGTCTGGATTGGATTTTGTTAGTATAGAATATAGCGTAGTATTAGCTTTTATATATCTTATAAGTTCTCTTAGTTTTATACTTTTAGTTTTTATAGCTTAGTTTACTATATCTCGTATAAGATATATTCTATCTTATTTTACCTATATAGGAGTAGGTATATATCTATTATTCTTTATACTAATTATAGTAATTGATTATAGTATTATATTTATTAGTACTAGTAATTTTTCTCTTTTTCTTCTTAAGTATCTAGTTTGAGGAGTTTAGAAGAGTAATAGTAGTACTATAGGTATATATAGTAGTAATAGCTATATATTAAAAGTTAGGGATAAAACTAAGCTTCTTGGTTCGGACTATATTAAAAATAACTAGATCTACTTCTATATTTATATTATTATCTAGTATTTTTATTATAAACTATGCCTAGCTAGTTAACTCTAGCTCTACCTAAGTCCCGATAACTATACCTAAGAAGTTAGGTACTAGTAGGCTACTAGTAAGCCCCTAGTACTACCCTT
>RYZW01000240.1:9730-56467 GCA_004367215.1 Colletotrichum trifolii | reverse complement strand
TAAGTAAAGAGTTTAATAAAATAGTTGATATAATAGGAGGTAGTTATAGTAGTTTGAGGTTTCGTGTCTATATAGTAGTTACCCCTGAGTTTTATGAAGTATTTGAAACTGCGAAGTTCGTATTAATAACTTTTCTAGAGTTATTTGCTGTATTCTTCTATAATTTTATTTATATAGATAAGATTATAAAGAAACGAGGAGTTTAGATATTACTAGAGAGGGTTAAGTATAAGGGATAGATAAGATACTATATTATAGTAGAGAAGTTTTTATTTAAAGCTGCCTTTTTAGCTAGTACCTTTTAGTTATTTCGAGATATTCTAAGATATTCTTACTTATAGCTATAGAATTGTATAAATAGTTAACTAGAAAAGGTCTTAGAGGTTTAATTTTCTCGAGGATTCTAAGATATAGATATTAGGACTTTTAATAATAAACTTTAGCTACGGGGCGAATTAGATATTAGAGAATACTTAAAATATAGGGGAGTAGAAGCTTTTACTCTAGGAGTCTTATAGTAGAGGTTATTACTATTACTTATATCTTACTTAGTAGTACTTATTTATCTATATACTAAAGTAATAGTAGTAGTTAAAAGAGTTTATTTTAGGAATTATATTAAATCTTACTCTTAGAGTAAGGTTAGTAAGGTTCTTACGAGAAGTTTGAAGATTTTAGGGTATTACTAGGTTTATACCTATAAGCTTAATAAGTATAGGTATTTCCTGAAAATTAAGGCTTATTTTATTATTCGTAGAAATTAATAGCTACGAGATAACTACGAGACCTATATAGTAACCCTAGTAGGTATATTATTTCGAACTTTTATAGTAATTATTAATTACTTTAATCTCGAATTACTCTAATATAATATAGTTAACGTATTTATATATATAATACTTAATGAGGTTATTTATATAGAAATACTACTAGGTTATTGAATATAAGGTAAGATCTACTACCTAAATAAAGTATTATATAGCTTTTAGAGATCCCCCCTTTTCTAGTAATACTACTTAGAAGTAAACCTTAAGTGTTTTAGTTTTAAACTTACTATAGGAAAGCTTTATTATTAGTTTAAAAGATATATTATTTTCTTTTTTTATATTGATAATTATATACTCTCTTTCCCCTTAAAAGATTCCCCCTTCTTCTAGTAATATTATTTAGAAGTAAGCTTTAAGTATTTTAGTTTTAAACCTACTATAGGAGAACTTTATTACTAGCTTAAGGGGTATATTATCTTTTTCTTCTATATTAATAATTATATACTCTCTTTCTCCTTAAAAGATATATCTAAAATACTTATATTATTAATAGACTTCTAAAAGAAGTATTACTTTAAAAGAAATAAGGATTTATAGTAGTTCTTTAGTATTAAAGTTATTCGAGATCGAGTAATATAATAGCTATAGTTCTTATAAGTAATATATATTAAAAAGCTCCTTAAATACCTTATAAAATATATATAATATATTAAATAATTCGAAACTTTTCTAAAACCTAATAAACTCTCCTTATAGTATAATCAAGTTTCCTATATAGAGATTAAGTACTACTAATAAAATATCATCTTTATTAATTATACTACTATTATAATAAGACTAGGTATTACTTATATAGTAAGTTAATTATTATATTTTAACTAAAACCCTTTAGATAACTACTATATTAAAACTAAATAAATAATATAATATTTTAGTAAGATAAAGAATTTCTGTTTTAAGTTTAGCTATAAAGCTAGTAATCTGTTTAATAGCTTTGTTGTTACTATAGATACTAGTTTCGCGGAGAATAGTAATAATTAAAAGAGTTCTTAAGTATATATTATATATTTTTTTAGAGGTTTAATAGTATAGTATACTAATAAATAAAATATTATTATTATTTTAATAATTAAAGTAGAGCTTTTAGTGCTATCTTAAGCTATTTAAGAGGTTATTTTTACTAGTTACCTTATTATTATATTTTAAATAGATTTCTTAATAAATATATTTAGTAAGGGTAGGGTATATAAGCTTCGCCTAGCTATCTGAATCTAGTATAATAACTAGTAAATAATATATTTTATAATAGTTAAAATAGTTTAACTATATATAAAATTAAGGTATATAGATATCTATAACTACTAGCTATATTAAAAGGCTTAGTAAAAGTATTTTAAGATTAAATATATATTTTTAGGAGATTTTATAGCTAATAGCTTTATAAAACTTCTCTGAAGTTGCTAGTTTAGCATTTGTATTATATAAATTAATATAATAGACTAGTTAAGATGCCTAGAATTATAGTGAGAGGAGGAATTTTAAGATATTAGGGGTACTAGAGGCTATATACCTAAGGCGTTTCCTAGTGAATAAGAGGTACTTGAATAATTTGAAAATAGCGCTACTTTTCTTACTATAGGGGTAGAGGTTTAATAAGGGTAATGGGGTTATTTAGAGTACTTCTTATGAGATATAAATAGAGTATTAATAGTATTATTCGAAAAGCTAGTTTATAGGTAAGGCCCTCGAGGCTAGAGGGGTGTATTAGGAATAACATGCTTAAGTGGTAGAGTTTTCACTAGAAGAACCTCGGCCGCGGCGCCGTCTCTACTAGGCCTCGCCCTACTTAAACTACTCGAAATAGGACCTTACGTGTTATGCTTGGCTACGTTTAGTTACACATAATACATACCAGATTTTGTCCCCCTAATTACGTGCAACATTAAAAGCTTTATTTAAACAAAAACTAGTAAAACTAAAGATTTCTCTATTAAATTTAAAAAGTATATTAGTAATGTTAAAAATCCTTATAATACTACTACTAATCTTTCAATATATCTTAAATTAAATTATTTATTAAATAAACCTATACCTATTTTTACCTATTTTATTCCTAAACTTTAATATACTTCCTTAATTCTAATCTAGAAAATAGTAGAAAGTTAGTATTTAAATTTATATTAAATATTCTTTATCCTTACTTATTTACTAATTATAATAAGTTTAATACTCAAAATACTCTTATTTATCCTTTTTAAAAAACCTACTTTGTTTAATATTTCTTAACTTCTTTTATCTTTCTCGAATAAATTAATACTGATTATCTTCCCCTCTTTCTTCTTATTATTAATATATCTATTATGCTTAGTATTTGTACTTAAGAATACTCCGTTTTTTAAAATCTATAAATAAATTATTAATACTAAAAAAATTAGCGTTTTATTAATTTAAGCTTTAAGTAATAATACAAAATTTAAGTATTTTAACTCAAATCTTTGAGATAGTTCTACTTCGTAGAGTTTCCTAATCTATAGGAATATTTGTTACTATCCCTATCCCCTAAATTTATTAAAATACCTAAGGCTAATAGTATTACCAAAAAAAGCTACTACTTTATCAAACAAACCTACTACTACTATTAGTTCTGAATATCTTTATAATTATCCTAGAAAGGTTTCTACCCCCAAACCTCCCTCTAATAATAATAAAAATAGTTTAACTAATAACTGTAAAATCAAAAAGAAATAGAAGCTTAAACCTACTACTAATAAGAAAGAGGAATCTAGAAGTATTATAGATAAAAAAGAAGATAAGGAAAATAATATTAATAAACTAGTTAAATTCCCTAAGAAATATATGAAGATTATACCTTGTATTACGAAAGAGTTTTCCAGGATTAGGGATCAGGAGACTTCTTCTAAAATTAATAATTTTATATATTAGCTTAGAATTACTAAATATGAAACTATAAAACCAAATAAGAACTTTGTTATTTCTAAGAATCCTCTAATTAAATCTCCCCCTTCTAAGAAAAGTCAAACTACTAACAGATACAAAACTTATTCCTTTTAGAAAAAGATTATTAATAATATATAACTTATTGAAACTATTCTTTATATAATTTACTATTTAGATTTTACTTTTTCTTAAAAACCCTATTTCCATACTAAAAATATTAGTAGTAAAGATTCAGTCTTTAACTACTATTGTTAGTATAAAACTAATTTAAAAATAACATATTTTCTAGTTTTAAATAAGGCTTACGAGGCTTTTAAGAAATGTCTAAAACTTCTTCAGCTCTCAGATAATAATAGAATAAGTATTTTAGTTTTAGATTTCCTTTTGAGTCTAGTTGATTCTAATTAAAAAATAAGAAAGTAGGAGATACTGAGAAGTTTATTCAACTCGAGCTATAGTTAAAATAATAGAAAGAGTTTAAAATTACTCTTATTAAAAATAGAAATATTTCTAACTTCATTACTAGAACCCTATTATTATAGGACTTTTTATTATTTAAGAATCTTAGCTTTTTATTACTCTAATACCTTAAGTAATACTTCGTATTTAACTATTTTCTGTCAGTTTTATCCCCAAGCTTTCATAACTCCAATAACTCTAACTCAATTTCCTATTAACTAAAATCTCGTATCTTAACTAAATATAAGAAAGTTTAGAACTTATAGCTTTAGATATAATACTTTAGCTATTAGTTTTAGTAAATGTCTTCTATTTTTAAAATAACTTCTTACTTCTATTCCTAGTTTTAGGAGTTATAATTAATTCTCTATACTTTCTTAAGCTAATTTCCATATACTAATTACTACTACTTATTAAGTTATATAGAAGTCTAAATTTAAGTAATCCATTCTTAATTAGATAAAAGCTTAGTTAGAAAACTTTGTTCTGTGTAAATAGCTTCAAGAATATTACTATTTACGTTCTTTCTATATTACTACTAGAGAAGTATTTTACTAAAAAGTAGAATAAGTATCTAGATTACTTATATATCTATTTAAATAAATAGTAAATAATTTCAGGAAACCTCTTCTATTATTTTAGCTTATCTTTAAAGTATTATTTATAGATATACAAAACTAAGAAATACTCTGAATTATTCGAATTTCGCTTAGGTTAGACTTCTTATCAATCTATTTACTAATATTGAATCTATAAATATATAGATTATTTTAAAATTATCTTTAAGTATTATTAGTATAGTTATATTTATTGAATATCTATATATCAAAATCTAATAGATAAATATTTACTATTTCAAATTACTATTCAAATAGTTTTGTAGTTATTGTAATAAATTTTCTTAATGTCTCTAAAGTTAAGTTTAATATCTCGAAAAAGTTTCTTTAGTATTATAATCTCTTATAAAGTATATTTAAGACTAAGAAGTTCTATTTCTATTATTAATATTGTAATAGTTTTTTATTAAGTAGCTTTCTATTAGATTAGTCTTCTTAATAGAGAAATAATATAGTTATAATTTAATTCTCAAGTGTTTTAATATTTACGAAAGATGTATTTCTAGTAATTAAGAGTATTCAAAGTACTTTATTAATACCCCCTAAATCTCTAAATTATAATACTAGGATTCTTATACTATAGAAATACTAATTTATATAGTTTATAATATTATAATATACTTAGAAAAGATTTAGAAAATATCTTGAAAATAGAGAATATATAAGTATAATATCTAGTTATATTATAATTAAATATAAAGAATTAAACTAACTTTTATCTAGTATATATAAATCTCTTAAAATATATTTTAACTACTATCTATAGTAAAAGATATTACTATAAGTAATATTACTATAATTAAGTTATATTTAAGATTAAAATATTTCGTAATCTTAGTAATATATATATTATAAAGTAAGTAAATCTTATAATACTTATGATTCCTAACGATTCAAATTCCTAGGGATTATTTAATGGAGTTTTATTCTTCAAATTTATAAATATACTTTATATTTTTAATAATCTTAAGAGTATCCTTTTTAGCTACTTTTTAATATAAAAAAAGAATAGTATCTTTATAGAATAGAATATAGATATTTAAACTCTCATTTGAAAATAAATAAAACTCTTTCAGGTGTAGCTAGCAGCTTAATAACTTGAATATAATATACAAGGTTTTATACTAAAGAAAAGATATATCTCGAAATCTATAAAACCCTTATTTCAATTCTATATAATACTTTATAACTTTAAATCTATTTAGTAGTTTAACTATTATTAGAAATCTATCAAAGCTTTTTATAGTTATGAGGAATATATTAGTAATACCAAACTATAGGACTTTAAAACAAAATCATATTATAATTACTATAATTATTTAAACGTTCAAGTAGCTACTACTACTATATATATAATTTATAATAGATTAACTAGTTATATATATCTCTATATATAAATCTTTACCTTATACTATTCTAAGCGACTATTTATATCTGTTTTATGGGTAAAGATCTATTTGAAAGAAAAACTAGTTTTATTGTATATAATTAGGGGGTAAAATCTAGTATATATTCTATATAGCTAAACATAACTAAACACGCCACGCGAGGCTCTATTTCAAGCGGTTTAAGTAAGGCGAGGCCTATAGAAATAATCCTATAGCTAAGGTTTATTCTAGCGAAAACTCTACTACTTAAGTATATTCTTCCTAATATACCTTTCTAGTCTCGAGGGTTTTACCTATAAGCTNGCTAGCTTTTCGAATAATACTATTCAATACTCTATTTACATCTTATAAGAAGTATTCTAAATAACCCTATTATTCTTATTAAACCTCTACCCCTATAATAGGAAGAATAGTACTATTTTTAAGTTATTTAGGTATTTCTTATTTACTAGGGGGTACTTTAAGTATAGTACTTCTAATACCCCTAATATCTCGAAGTTCCTCTTCTTACTATAACTTTAAGTAGTTTAACTAGTCTATTATATTAATCTAAGTAATAAAAATACTAAACTAGTAACTTTAGAGAAGTTTTATAAAGCTATTAGCTATAAAATCCCCTAAAATATATATTTAATCTTAAAATACCTTTACTAAACCTCTTAGTATAACTAGTAGTTATAGATATCTATATATTTTAATTTTATATATAGTTAAACTATTTCAGCTATTATAAAGTATATTATTTACTAGTTATTATACTAGATTCAGATAACTAGGTAAAGCTTATATATTTTACCTTTACTAAATATATTTATTACGAGGTTTACTTAAAATATAGTAATTAAATAACGAGTAAAAATAACTTCTTAAATAACTTAGGATAATATTAAAAATTCTATTTTAATTATTAAAGTAGTAATAGTATTTTATTTATTAGCTTACTATATTATTAAGCTTCTAAAGAGATATATAGTATATATTTAAGAGTTCTTTTAATTATTACTATTATCTATAAAACTAGTATCTATAATAATAATAAGACTATTAGATAGATTACTAGCTTTATAGCTAAACTTAAAATAGAAATTCTTTATATTACTAAAGTATTATATTATTTATTTAGTTTTAATATAGTAGTTATTTAAAAAGATTTAGTTAANTTATATTATTAATTTAGCTTTAATATAGTAGTTATCTAAAGGGTTTTGATTAAAACGTAATAATTCGTTTATTATATAGGTAATATCTAGTCTTTTTATAACTATAGTATAATTAATAAAATTAATATCTTTTTAGTAATACTTAATCCCTATATAGAATACTTAATTATACTATAAGAACAATTCGTTAAACTTTAGAGGAGTTTTGAATTATTTAATATATTATATAGATTTTATGAAATATATAAGGAGTTTCTTAATATGTACTACTTATAAGAGTTATAGCTATTACGCTACTTAATCTTAAGAAACCTTAATACCGGGAAACTACTATAAGTCTTTATTTCTCTCGAAATGATATTCTTTTTAGACATTTACTAATAATATAAGTGTTTTAGATATATGTTTTAAGGGAAAAGAAAATATATAGTTATCGATATATAAAAGAAGATAATATACTTCTTAAATTAGTAATATAGCTTTTTATAGTAAGCTTAAAGCTAAAATACTTGAAGTTTATCTTTAATTAATATTACTAGAAGAGGGGAGATTTCTAAAAGCTATATAATACTTTATTTAAATAATAGATTTTACCTTATATTTAATAATCTAGTAGTATGTCTATATAAATGACCTTATTAAATACTATATATATAAAAGTATTAACTATATTATACTAAAATAGTTTAAGATTACAGTAGTTAGTAATTACTATAAAAGTTTAAAATAATATACTTACTAGAGTTACTATATAAGTCTTATAGTTATCTCGTAGTTATCAGTTTCTATAAATAATTAAGTAAGTTTTGATTTTTAAGAAGTACTTATACTTATCAAGCTTATAAGTATAAACCTAGTAATACTTTAAAATCTTTGAACTTCTTGCGAAAACTCTATTAATTTTATTTTAGAAATATAATTCAATATAATTTTTAAGATAAGCCTATTTAGCTATTTCTATTATTCTAATATATAGATAAGTGAGTATTACTTAATAAAACATAGGTAATAGTAATACTTTCTACTTTAGGATTCCTAGAATAAGAATTTCTACTCTTCTATATTTTAAATACTTTTTAATATCTAATTCACCTTATAACTAAAGTTTATAATTAAAAAGCTTAATATTTATATCTTAGAATTTTACCCGCTTGATATAGTAGCTTAATGTCTAGCCAGCTCTTATTGTTTATAGTAAGAGTAATAGGTTCGAATCCTATAATAGGTAAACGTAACTAGTTCTACTAGTTATATAAACTATATAGTAACCACTACTAACTATTAGCTTTTACTAATAGCTGTTAATATTAATAGCTAATAACTATTAATAGTAATAACTAGCGATAAGTACTACTAGCTAGCTAGTATTAGTATTACATAACTATAGTCCTTAAAGAGTAATTATAATAGATATAAACTTATACTTTCTCTTTATAATATACTTTCTATATTTATCAGCTATTATATTAACTTACTATATTTACTATTTAAGGTTTTCTCTATTTTAATATTTTCTCAGAACTAGTACTATCTATAGGGTTTAAAATACCGGGTATAACTTTTCTAAAAGTTCCCGAGAAGTATATAACTTTAAATAGATCAGAAACTTTTAATATAACTAAAATTTAAAGTATGTTGGAATTTTTAAAAACGTTAAACTTCTAAGACTCCTTCTAGTTAATTATTTATATAATTTTATAGTTATAAATAGGAATATTTTAAAACATTTCGAAATAACTAAAAAGTACCAGCTAAAAAAGTAGCTTTAAAAAAAGTTTCCTAGTTACTCTAGTATAGTATTTTATCTATCTTTTATACTTAGTTTTCTCTAGGGATATCTAATTCCTTATTTGTTTATAGTTTTATCTATATGAATAAAACTATAGAAGAATATAGTAAGTAATTCTAGAAGGATTATTAATATAAACTTTATAGTTTCAAATACCTTATAAGGCTTAGGAGTAGCTATTATATAGATACGAGACCTCGGACTATTATAGCTATTCTCTATTATATTGATTATTTTATTAAATTCTTTACTTAAACTCAAATAAATAACTAAACTAACTTCGAATAGTTTTATTATAGTTATTTACTTTTATAACTATTAAGTAACTTTATTAGAACTAAACTACTTAAAGTTATCCTATAAAGAAACCAAATCTCTATTACAAAAGGTATTTTATTAAAAGAAAAATTATAGGTTATAATAATTTTATTTTAGAGCATGTTCTATACACAATATTAATTAGTTAGAATATATTTAACTATAAAGCTAATAAAGATATATTTCTTAAAATAGGCTAGCTAGTTATATTTTAATCTTATATCTATAGTTAGAATAAAATATATATAGTTATAAATATAAAAGTAAATTAAGTCTAGTTTCGTAGTATTATCATTTTAAGTAGTTTTATAAAACGTCTAGTATAGTATTTACTAGTTTAAGAAGTATAATAATATTTAATTATAAAGAAATACTATAGCTTATTAAGTTTGAGGCTAGAGATTATAGGGTAGTTTACTCTTTTATTTTATAGGTTTCATATAAGTTTTAATAATTACTCTAATATACTTAATATTTCTATTTTAGTTCTAGATATATAGAATAGATAACTCGAAATATATACTTCGAGAAATAGAATCTAATTTTAACTTCTTATACCTAAAGACCTTATTATTATAGTTAAAAACCTTAATATTAACACTATACTAGTACTTAGAAAATACTATAAACCTCTTGAATACTTTTATTATTATAGTTTTAATATAAATAATAAAATAGAAATATCAAAAATAATTAGTAGTTTAATCTATAAATATTAAAGCAGAAATATAGTCATTATAGCTTTAGTAATAGAGGTAGAAGTTAACAATAATAAATTACCTAAAAGTAATAGATAAAGTACTTCTATATTCTATATAGTAAATCCTTTATTTAGTTTTACTAATACTATATACTTTATATACTCCCTAAGTAAATTAGTAACTATTATATCTTAAATAACTATTAGTAATCCGAATACTTTATATAGTTAAGATAAAGTAGTTTAGAAGCTCTCTACTAGAATACTTTAAGTGTTAATATTAGAGCTATATTACTTTCAAAAAGTCTTTAAATAAAATCTATAGTATACTACTAGTACTAGTAATATCTAGGAAAAAGCTTATATTATACTAACTATATAGCTAAAATAATTAATTTCTTATAAAATATATAATATTCGAGGATTTACTAGTTATATTAAATATTAATAATTATAATCTTAGAATAATTATTCTTCTATAGTTAAAATAAATAATCTAACCTAGTATCTTACTAGTAATCTTATTTTTATAATTACTAAAAAGAAACAAATTTTATAACTAGAATAGTATAAAAAGTAATATTATAAAATTATAATAAGAGGGGCTAATAGCTCGCTCTCTACTACGACTATTGGTAGATATATTACGCCCTAAAGTATCACTTTAGCCCTCTTACCCCCCCTACTAACTACTATAGCTAGCTCCTAGTTAATCTAAAGCTAAACCCCTCGCAACTATAGCTAGTATACTTGCCCCACGTTAACTTTTTTAATAATAAATAACTAATAACTCTTTCGATAATAACCTTATAGCCTTATACCCTTATACCTTTATATCCTCATACTTTTCTAGTTATATATAATTCGAATATCTTAAGATATTTAATTACTACTAACTATAAGTACTCTATTCAAATATTTATTATAACCTTAATATCTATAACCTTAATATCCCCTAAACTANTAACTATAGCACTATCTCTACAGGCTTCGCTTTACTTAAACTACTTAAGATAAAACCTTATATAATATACTTAGCTATATTTAGTTATATATAGTATATACTAGATTTTACCCCCTAATTATATATAATAATTAAGAGTCTTATAATACTAAAAACCTACTAGGCTAAAAACATATATTATACTAAATCTATATATTTTAAATACTAAAATATCTACTAAAAATACTTTTCTTTTAGTTCTTAAAAGAGCTAATTAATAGCTTATTTAGTATAATACTTTTTAGGTCGAAGTTAAAACCTACGATTTAAAGGAATACTTTAACTTTAAAATAATAACTCGCTAAAGCTTCTTTTTAGAACTTCCTTAAAAGCCTCTCTTAAGTAACTTTCTGAAAACTAGGTAATACTAATAAGCTTAAGAAATACCTAGATTAGCTATTCTTAAGAACTTTACCCCTAGAAAAATTAACTATAAAGAAAATTAACAATTCTTAGCTAATACTACTAAAACGGTTTTAGCGAAAAATATTATAGATTTTATAGAGAAAAACTTAAAGACCTATATAGTTTTCTATAACTTCTATATTTTCAAAGCTCGAGACTACTAATATAAGTATTCAAACTAAACTTACCTAATAAGTTAGATTTTTAAGTATATAAGTAAAATACTATAATACTAGTATTACTAAAAAGAAGAGTATATAACTATTTAAGCCATAAACCTCTATAACTACTTTAGTATTATAAATAATCTATACCTCTAAAATACTATTATAGTATATTATAAAATACTCTAGTTATTAGAACTTAAATATTTTACTATAAAAGTAATAACTAAAATATAGTTTTAGAAGTAATAAGATATTATATATAGAATTTAGGTAATTAATTATACTTTATCTATTACTAGAATACTATAAGTTTATAATCTTATAATTCTACTAGTTTACTCGCTTATTAAAACTTATATATAAAACTATATATTTATAGTCTATAGCTATCTAAGTTTAATACTCCTAGATAAAGTTATCTTAGCTATTATAGAAGCTATTTAATATTTCCCCGAGTTTCTCTAGTATAGTAAAATAAACTATAATACTTTTAATATTTTAACAGAAATTCCTGTTACTACTTTAAATACTCGAGGTAATAAAAGATATTTCTAGGGTTTAGATAAGCCTCTATATTTTCTAAAATATAGCTTAAACTACTTACTAATATATTATTACTATATATACTTTTAATTAGCTTATAAAAGCTAAATACTAAAACTTTAACTAAAGGGAAAATTAAGTAATTACTTATTTTAAACTTAGATTTCTTAGGAAAAGTTTAGAGCTTTAGATAATAGTAACTATATAGTTAACTTTCTAGCTAAGTTAGCTATAATACTATATAATAAGTATACTACGAAGAAAAGTTTTAATAATACCCTTTCTAAGATTCTTTTATCCTCGATTTAGGTATTTTAGTTTATATTTTCTAAGATATTAAGTATTTTATTATTTTTCGAGGAATTCTAGCAGGAAACTATACTTAGTATAGTATAAAACCTATATTAATTAAAAGCTTTAGAGATATTAAGATATTTATTTAAACTATAGAAAATAAAAAGTTAAATTATACCCCTATAATATTACTTTCTATACTATTCTAGTAATAAACCTTATTATCTTTATTAGTTATAAAAATAAGATTACTTATAAGATATTAGGTTAAATTACTTATCTTAACTATAAAAGAGTAACTATTCTAAAATTATAACTATTAATATTTAATATAGCTAGTAAGTTTTCGAATACTATATATTTTACGAGAGATTAAATTTTTAGCTATATAATTAATATAGTATAAGCTTTCTCCTAGATATTACTAGTACTAGTAGTATACTATAGATACTATTTAAAAACCCCTAAAAAATAATAAATAACTCTAGTTTATAGATATTATTTAAAGACTTTTAAAATATAATAAATAGCTCTTATATTAGTATTTAGGGTATCCTAGTAGAAAGTTTCTGAATTATTTTATTTCTATTATATATAATATTTAGATTATTAGTAACTATTTAAAATATAATAATTACTAGTTTACTTAGGAAGTATATAAGATATATAGTATTAGTAAAGCTAAATAAAAGATTTACTATATAGAATATAAGAATACTTTATCTATTACTTTTATAGAAAGTATTACTTTTAATTCTTACCCCTATTACTAGAATTATAATAACTATACTTCTACTTTAACATTTATAGAATAAGCTACTAATTACTCTTAAGACTTCTATTTTATTAACTATACTAGAGCTATAATAATAGGAGTATTTAAGAGTTTTATAGAGTTTTTGAAATACTAGTATAGTATTAATATTAAGGTTTTTAAATATGATAATGAAGTTTTTAAGTATAAGAAGTTAAAGTTAGACTTTACCTCTTGAGGTATATATTTTAAGCTGTCTATTCTATATACTTAGGGCTAAAATAGAAGTATTAAATATATTGGAGTAATTATTAAGGCTTATATAAGAACTATAAAGTAAGAGAGTAAACTACAATTTCTAGCTTAAATCCTTATAAGTTATAGTATTTCTTTATAACTAAATACTAGGATACTTTTTCAGCTAGTAAATACTATACTAGAAACTTTATCAAACTATTTAAAAAGATAATACTACGAGATTAGACTTAGTTTACTTTTATATACTTAAAAGGATAATACTACAAGATTAGACTTGGTTTACTTCTATACCTATAATTATAATTATTGTAATTTCATTATGAATATAAAACTGAAATATAACTAAGTAGATTACTTCAAAGAGCTTGTTCTTATTAGCCTTTTAATTAGATATAATTTCATTAATCAATACTAGTTATAGAACGTTTTTGAAAACGAAATTATAATAACTTATAATATCCCTTTTGATAAAATACTCTTTTGTAATAGAGATTTAGTTATTCTATAAAGTTACTTTAAATAGTTTAATTCTAATAAAGTCTCTTATTAGTTATAAGAATAAATAATTATAGTAAGACTGTTCAAAGTCAGTTTAGTTATTTATTCAAGTTGAAGTAAAAACCCTAATAAAATAATTGATATAATAAGAAGTAATTCTAGTAATTCGAGGTTTTATATTTATATAGTAATTACTCCTAAGTTCTTTGAAGTAAGTTTTAGAACTATAAAGTTCGTGTTAATAACCTTCTAGAATTACTTACTATTTGTTTCTATAAGCTTANTTCTATAATTTTATTTATATAGATAAAACTATAGGGGGGTAAGGAGTTTAGATATTACTAGAAAAAGTTAAGTATAAAGGATAAATAAGATACTATATTATAGTAGAGAGGTCTTTATTTAAAACTACTTTTTTAGCTAGTATTTTTTAGTCGTTTTAAGATATTCTAAGATATTCCTACCTATAGTTATAAAGTTATGTAAATAGTTAACTAGAAGGGGTCCCGGAGGTTTAACTTTTTTAAGGATTCTAAGATACGGATATTAGGATTTTTAATAATAAACTTTAGCTATAAAACGAATTAGATATTAGAGAATACTTAAAATATAGGGGAGTAGAAGCTTTTATTCTAGGAGTTTTATANTATAACTACGATTCTTAAAAAGTAACTATAACGGATAGGCCTATACTTTCCCTATTTATTATCTATTATATTAACTAACTACGTTTACTATTTGAAGTTTTCCCTATTTAAATAGTTCCATAGAACTAGTAATATTTATAAAGTTTAAAGTACTGAGTATAGTTTCCTTTAAAGGGTTCCCGAGAGGCATATAACTTTAAATAGATCAGAGATCTTTGATATAACAAGACAAAAGAACTTTAATAAAATTATCCTAAATCCTATAATTAATAAGTAGTTTATAGATATTTAAAAGAAGATTATCTAGCTAACTTATAATTTGCTATACTAAGCTAATAATATTAAGGACTAAGTATTAATTAAGTAATACTTTAATATTGATTTACTACTATAATACTAGTTACTAGATATTTAAGAATATTATAGTAATATAATTATAGAAACTTTAAAAATTATCTAACTATACTAAAATTATTTATAACTATATTAGTATTATTTATAAATTAGTTATACTTGATTAATATATTAAGATTATTTACTAATAAGAATAAGCTAAGTTTTACTATACTTATATAGAAGTTATAAGTTAATTTATATTAATAATAGAGAACTTTTATATTAGTAGTATAAAGTCTTATCTTCGGGATAGGTAAAGTTTAGTCTAGAAGATATCAAGATTATAAATATTAAAGTTATAATAAAAATTCGAATAGAGTACTTATAGTTAGTGATAATTACATATCTCAAGATATTCAAATTATATATATCTATAAGAATATAAAGGTATAAAAGTATAAGGTTGTCATAGAAGGTGTTATTAGTTATTTATTATTAAAAGAGTTAATATAAGGTAAGTATACTAGCTATAATTACGAGGGGTTTAGTTTTATATTAACTAGAAACTAGCTATAATAGTTAGTAGGGGGGTAGAAAGGCTAAAATTATACTTCAGGAGGTAATATGTCTACTAATAGTTGTAGTAGAAAGCGAGCCATTAGCCCCTCCTAGAATAAAATATATATTTATAATACTGTATATAAATATCACTTTTTAAATTAGAATCTATTTGTCTACTATTTTTCTTCGTAGCTTTCTTAGACTATCTAACTTATAATTCTATATAGAATTAACTTTACTAATCTATTTATCTATATTTTATATTAAATACTTTTAAAATAAAGTTTCTTCTTATTATATTTTAATCTATAATTTATTCTAATTATTATTTATAGGAAAGGCTAATAGCTCGCTCTTTACTACGACGATTAGTAGATATATTACCCCCTAAAATATACTTTTAGCCCTCCTACCCCCCTTACTAACTACTATAGCTAGCCCCTAGTTAATCTAAAACTAAACCCCTCGCGGCTATAATGGCTAGTATACCCGCCTTATATTAACTTTTTTATTAGTAAATAGCTAATAACTCCTTCTATAATAACTTTATACCCTTATACTTTTATATTTTTACGGCTTTATAGCTATATATAATTTAAATATCCCGAGATATTTAATTACTACTAACTATAAGTACTCTATTTAAATATTTATTATAACTTTAATATCTATAACTTTAATATCTCTACTAAATCCTATCTACCCCTAAGACGAGACTTTATACTACTAACACGAAAGTTCTCTACTACTAAAGTAAAATAACTTATAATTTCTATATAAATATAGTAAGGCTTAGTTTACTATTATTAATAAACGATCTTAATATATTAATTAAGTATAGCTAATATATAAATAATACTTATATAAATAATACTTATATAAATATAAATACTTATAGTATAATTAGATAACTTTTAAAACTCCTATATTTATATTATTATAATATTCTAAAGTATCTAGTAATTAGTATTATCATAGGGTATTAATATTAAAGTATTATCTAATTAATACTTAGTTTCTAATATTATTAGCTTAGTATAATAGTTTATAGGATAATTAGATAACTTATTTTTAAATATCTATAAACTACTTATTAATTAGAATATTTAAAATGATTTTATTAAAATTTAGTTCAATATACTAATAGCTTTAATTATGATAGTTATAGCTAGATATTTCTATATTTATCTTATAGTTATTTCTTTATAAATAACTATATAGATTTTGAGGAAGTTTTAATTCTATTATAAAGGTTATAGAAAAGTAATAGATCATAGAATACCTAGTTTTTATATCTTAAAATAAGTATCTTATTTTATTTTATTTTTAAGAAGTTTAAAAAAGTTCTTAACTTTATAATTTTCATAGTTATTTTGAGCTTTATGTATTAAGCCTTAGTCTTAATAAAACTCTCCCCGACTATTACTATAAAGTCTTTTATTACTATAAAGTTTAATACTAGAACTAGGAGTATAATTATCTATAATAATAAGTAATTTTATTATTATTTTAACTAGTTATAAGCTAGTATCAGTATTGGGTATAATTATCTATAATAATAAGTAATTTCATTACTATTTTAACTAGTTATAAGCTAGTATTAGTATAAATACTATTATCAGGTAAAACTTATAGTTAAATCTATATATAAAGTAAAAAGCTTAGATACTATTCCAGGTATAGAGCAAAAGTAACTAAATGTATTATATATCTTTTAATATACATTTGGTATAGTAAACTAATAAATAAAATACTATTACTACTTTAAAAAATCACAATAGAACTTTTAGTATTATTCCAAATTATTTAAAAAACTAATCTTACTCGTCATTTTCTTACTATACTTTAAATAAACCTTATAATAAAGATCTTTAGTAAAAATAAAACATATCAATCTCGCCTCATTATCTAAACCTGGTATAATAACTAATAAATAATATACTTTATAACTATTCAAATAATATAACAAAAGAAAGTTATAGTATATAGATATCTATAATTACTAGTTATAGTAAAAAGCCTAGTAGAAGTATTTTAAAATTAAATATATTTTTTAAGAGATTTTATAAGTAATACTTTTATCAAGTTTCTCGGGAGCTAGTAGTTTAGTATTCTTATTACTTAGATTAATATGATAGACTAATCAAACTACTTAAAACTATAATAAAAAAAAACTTTAAGAAATTTAGAATACTAGAAGTATAGAAATACTTAGGGTATTTCTTAGTAAATAAGAAATGCCTAAATAACCTAAAAATGATACTCCTTTTCTTACCAGAAGAATAGAGGTTTAATAAGAATAATAGAATTATTAGAAAAGTTTCTTATAAAATTTAAATATAAGGTTTAACTAGTGTTATTTTAGAAAACTAGTTTATAAATAAGGCTTTTAAAGCTAGAGAAGTAAATTGGGAATAATACGCTTAATAGGTAGGATTTATACTAGTTAAACCTTAGATACTAGTACTATCCCTATAAGTTTCACTTTATTTAAACTACTCGAAATAGAGTTTTATGTAGTATATATAGCTATATTTATTTATACACAATATAAACTAGATTTTACCCCTTAATTATATATAATACTTTCTTACAATTAACTACTTTTAGCTAATTATAGACTAATAATAGCTTACCTTAACTTAAAAAAGCAGTACTAACTACTTATTACTATTTATTTCATAATACATAGTAGTATAACCGACGACCGTTCGAGTAATAAAGCTATAGCTTTAACCTATTAAATAATAAAGTTATTATAATAGCTAAAACTCCGTAATAAGTCATATGGTTATAGCTAAATTATATCGTTTTTACTAAAAATACCGTGAGGCAAGAGCTACTCTATCGAAAAAAGTTACGACTACTTTATACATTTTATTCACGGAACCCTTTTTAGTGAGTTTAGGGAAGTAGAAGCTTCTAGCTTAAAAGCCTCTTTCCTCGATTTCTTCTTATTAAATATATTATCCTTATTTGATTACTAATTAGACTAATTAGACGAGCTAGATTAGTATATAAATTTTAGCTTAAAAGTAGGGTAATTATAATAATATTCTTATTCGTTAATTATAATAATTACTATAGTAGTTAATACTATAGTTACTATTATAGCAATTACTATAGAAATTAAAATCGTCGATACATAACACTTATAATAGTTATACTACTTCTAATAATAATAGTAGTAGTTACATTTCTATATTATTT
This sequence comes from Colletotrichum trifolii, assembly GCA_004367215.1. Taxonomy (NCBI): domain Eukaryota; kingdom Fungi; phylum Ascomycota; class Sordariomycetes; order Glomerellales; family Glomerellaceae; genus Colletotrichum; species Colletotrichum trifolii. The sequence goes on along the minus strand of RYZW01000240.1, from coordinate 37,635 downwards.
ATAGTATCTATACAAATATAAAGTAATTACGTTTCTATGTAAAGTAAGACTAGTGCAAGTACCTACTCTCTATAAAAGTAGATTTATAATAAAAGTAATACTAGTACTAGTAGTACTAGTGTTTACTTTTTTAAAAAGTAGATTTATAATAACGATGAGAATAATAATACTAATAATAATAATATTAACCTGAGACCTACTTATACTAATAGGGTATATGATTCTGGAAATTCTGAAAATAATATCTCTAATACTTCTAAAAGCGATATCGTCGAGGTAAGTACTAACAAATATAACACGCCTAATAGTTATAGTAATAATAATAGTAATAATTATAGTATTGACGACGCTCCTAACAATTACGTTAGTAATGCTATAGTAAGTACTACTAGTAGTAGTAGTCACTCGGAAAATGATAATTTAGACTAAATAGAAAGTAAGATTATGAAAATGTAGTTTTTCTTTTTAACTAGGGGTAATTATTACAGAATAGTTTCTGGGGATTATATAAGTAGCATATAGCTATATAATTGGCTATCCTATTACTATAAAAACCTATAACTAATAGTTATACGCAGGAGCTTTCTTTCCTCACATATCTATATTTATTACAATTAACTACCTTTAGCTAATTACGGACTAATAACAGCTTGCCTTAACCTGAAAAGGCAGTACCGACCACTTATTACTACTTATTTCATAATATTAATTATACTATTAAGACATCTATTGAGTTAAACTATATAACTATTCATGTAGAAGGATAAGTTATTTAAATAGAATAAATAGTAGAGATTTAGGTATTATTAACTAAAGAATCAAAGGATTACTTATAATATTATTTTACGATTACTTTTAATATTGCTTTTATAATATTTATAACATTCATTTTCTAGTATTTTACTACCAGTTTTTCCATATAAAAAATAGATATATAGTATATAGTAAAAAGAAAGAGTGATTAGTATTAGTTATACTATATTATATTGTATATACTATAATACTTAAGCTATATATTTCTATATATATATATATATATAATATAGCTATATAGGTCTATATATATATATAGTTTATATAGCTATATACCTTCTATATTTTACTATTACTACTTACTATTAGCTATAGCCTAGTACTATAGTAATTAGTAAATAATTACTATACTAGAAATCTAGAGCTTTATATAACTATATATACCTATATAATATAACAATAATAATAATAACAAATACTAGAACCTTTTTATACTCATATATCAAACGAGATTATGTATAGTATACAATTATCCCTACTAGATAAACTAATAATTATAACTATTTTAGCTAAAAGGCTAGCTATAAAGTCTTTATTATTCTAAGTTTTCAACTTTCTTAAAGAAGTCTAGATTTAAGATAAATAATTATATAATCTACGTTTTAGTTAAAAGATATAATATCTAGTCTTTACAAGTTACCTAAAAATATATATAATAATATTATACTATAAAGTAAGAAATATAATACTTTTTAAAGTATAGAAGTCTATTTAAACTCTAAAAGTATTTCATATTCTCTTAAGTATTTAAAATTCTAGCTAAGATATATATTAAAATATAAAAGGTATTATAGCTAATTATATTATACTAGAAGGTTTTAAGGAGATGCTTTTTAGTTTCTATAATAATTAAGATAGGTTTAATAAAAAGTATTAAGTTTAAATAGCTATGAACTATATATATATAATTTTATATATAAGACCTTTGATTAGTCAGCAAGCTTATAAGATCACAAAGCTATATCTCTAAGATTTTATAATAATAGAAAGTATATAGCTAAATATTTATATCTTATATATAGTATTTTTAGTTATTTTTGTTCTATACCTGGAATAGTATATAAGCTTTTTATTTTATATATAGGATTAACTATAGACTTTACCTAATAATAGTATTCATATTAATAATAGCTTATAACTAGTTAAAATAGTAATAAAAGTATTTACTATTATAAATAATTTTATTTTTAGTTCTAATATTTTATTCTATAGTAATAGAAGACTTCATAGTAATATTTCATCTATATAAGAATATAGCTAAAGGCTTTAACTAAGAAAGGTTTAGATATATAAGTAAGGTCTATATTACTATATAGACTATTACTTAAAAGATCTAAATTATGATCCTTCTACTAAAAACTCTTCTAGTACCTAGCTAGCTAATTACTAGGTATACTACATAGTCTATTTGTTATATTTTTATAACTATCCCCCCTCCGAGAACCTTAGTCCCTAAAGCTATAGTTATATACTTTTAACGTTTATTATAAAGCTTATACTATATTACTAACTATTTATTCTATATAATTTATAATTATATACTCCTAATATCCCCTATAAAACCTATACCTTACTATTAACTATTTATTATATATAATACTTCTTTTAATACTAGTAATTATATTGTTATAATATTATTATCTATTTTATTAACTTTTTATAGTCTGAATAATGGAATTTACTTTTACTAATAGTAGTATTGGGTTTTTATCTACTTTTTCTATTATTTATAAATATATTTACTATTATCCCGGTAATATTTTAAAATTTTTGATTTCGCGGTATTTATTTATTAGGAATAGCTTTTCGAAATTTGCTATAATCCCCTATTAGACTTTACTATATATTTAGCGAGTATTTTCTATTTTCTTCTATATATACCTTATTATTTTCTTATTTTTCGTTTTCGTAGTACTCTATTCCTAGATACTTCTTTATATTTACTATTTAGTTTACTGTTATTTCTCTTTTCTATATATTTTTATTTCTTTATTCCTCTGTTTTTCTTCGTTATAACTATATTATATGTTTTGTGAAGATATTATAGATTACGTCTATTATTACTATATTTTACTTTTTTGTTTATAATAGGGATAATGTTGCTTATAAAGGTGTTTTTGGCTTCGACCTAGCGACTATTTATTTTATTCTAGTTATTTTCCTTCGTTTTACTTTAATACTAAGAAGCTATTCGATATTATTAGTAATTACTTAATAAAGTATATTCTTTATAAAAGAATTAGAAGTATTATAAAATAAGTTATTTTTTTATTGTTCTTTTGCTATTTATTATTAATATTTTACGTTTTAAGTTCTGTTTAAGTTATATAATGCTACCTAGGTGACTTAGAACTAAGCTATAATTTATCGCTAGATACTTAAGTGAAGAGAGATAATTTCTAAATATAAAAGTAAGCTACTCTATATACTTATAAGCTATTAGTAAAGTAGTATAAAGTAGGTAAAACTATTTATAATTCTTTTAAGGGGGTATTGAAGAAAAAGCTAGTTATAGATTAGTTTTTCTTATAAGAGATATTTCTTATCTATAAATACTTATATTTTATATATATTCTTACTATAAATCGCTGAAAGTTTATTATATTATTATTACTAATTAATTGGATAAAGTAATGCTCTAGAAAATAGAACTGAGGTGTTTTGTTATCTATCTACTATATAACTTACTTATCTTTAGAATAATAGTCTTACTTATACTCTAGAGGAAGTATTACTTTATTTTCTCGATAATCCTTATTATACCTTAGTCCCTAAAAGTATTAAGATTTATTTTATTATAATACTTTTTTGTTTTAATAACGATGTTTACTGCTATATTACTAAATATTTAGAATGTAAAATATTCTTATACCCCGTTATTATTACTAGTAATTACCCTATTCCTCGTAGTTCTAATATTACTATACTTTACTAGGTTCATACCTTATATTTACTATACCTTTCAGAAGATAGTAGAAAGAGTAATAATTATAATAACGAGAATAAAGAATCTAAGGTTATAGAGACTTTTTTATAGGCTCCCCGCCTTATTACTAGTAATACTAACCTATCTATATTTGTTACTTGTATTTTATTTTCTGAAATCTACTTAGTAAGTTCTTAGTATTATTTTTCTCTTAATAATAAGGATAAGGAAAAGGAGGAAGATAAGGAAGAAAAAGAAGATAAAGAACTTCTTACGAGAAAGTATAAAATTTATAGTAATTTTATATTTATTCTTATTACTTCTATATCTAGTAGTTACTAGTCTACTACTTAAAAGTTTACTATCCTTTACAAGACTATATTAACTAAGAAAGCTATTTCTATAAAGAAGGTTTCTGCTACTAAGAAAGCTACTAAGAAAACTACTATATTTATAGTATTTATTATAATTCTAATACCTATTCTTATTATACTTATAATACTTATTATACTTATAGTACTTATTATTTCTATTATTTTTCTAAAAAGAAATTAGAGATATTTTTATAAGAATATACTTAAGTTCTAAGTATAATAATTCTTTTTGTTATATATGTTTTTACTAAGTTATTACTAAGTTATTACTAAGATATATTAGTATATCTAATTTAGGGATATATTTTTAAGATTAGTATTTAAGTTATTTAAGTAGTTAATAGAATTGTTTTTTCTCTTCTTTTAAGATATAATTACTAAGTTATTAGTATTAAGAATAGGTTAATTATTTTATTTCTTATAGTACTTAATTATCTTTTTTTCTAATTTCTAAATAGTTTTTTATATATTACTTAGGTTAATTATAGTCTCTTATATATTATACTCTATAGGTTATTTAGCCTATTTTATAAAAAGTTACTATTTCTTTCCCTTCTTTATTTTATTATAATACTTTTAAGTTTTTATTCTATAGAGTTATTTTTTAATTTAGGAAAGATAGTTTAGTTATTAGTATTTTTTTACTATTCTATTTATAGTTCTAATAAAAAGATAAGGAATATATTATATATCTAATAGTACTATTTTAGTAGATATACCCTATATATTTATTCTCCTATTTTCTTAGTAATTAAGATTTTAATATATTTTAGTAGTAAGTTTCTATATTTAAATTTAAAGTTCTTTATTAAAAACCTAATACTTACTCCTTAATTATATACTTGTAATTAATATCTTAAGTTATATACTTTTACTTAACCTGTAATTACTATTTACTATTATTCTACTATCTAGTAATATATTTAGCTAATATAAATAATTTACTCTATAATACTTTATACTACTAAGTTTTTCTTAGTTAAATATTTAATTATTCTTTGGTAGAACCTATATAGTTTTTCTATTAGTAAGTATTTAGTAGTATTATATCTATTATTATTATATATAAATATAAGGTCCTTAAGTTATATTATTTAGATAATAGGCGAACTACTAGTAAATACTCCAAAATAATACTCTAATATCTAGTATATTTATTCTATTTAACTATGTACTTATAAATAGTATACTATTAATGACTATTATTTAATTAGTTATTCTACTATAAATTCTTCTTAAAATTAGCTAGTAAAGAGTTTATCTTTATTATTAATAATACTTTCTAGGGTACTAAACTAATATTTTACTTCTTTATAAAATATCGCTACTAATTTTATAGCTATTATTTACTTTATTATTAGAATAAATATTACGAATCTTATAAATCTATTTATAATTACTAGGATAGTATTATATATACTACTATTTCTATATATACTTTCTAGTAATCTTATAATAGAATCTATATTAATTTCTTAAATTAGTTCTACTAAAAGAAGTAGAGATTATAACTAGCTATATAGTTTATATTTTAATATTTTCATTCCCTAGTAAATTTAATATAATATTATATAGTTCTATATATTTATAACTATATTACTTTAATAGAAATTCTATTTTATAAAGTTATAAGTCTTATTAGTACTTATATAATTTATTTTACTTTTCTTATAGTATAAGTAAATAATTCTATATTTTAGGGATTTTATATTAAGTATAACTAGTTTTCCTTAGAAGAGGAGTATTCTTTCTATATTTACTAAGTATTCTTTCTATCTACTAGCTACTTTCTAGGCCTTTTCTATATATACCTAATAATCTTTATTATAAATCTATAACTCTTTAATAACTTATCCAATATCTTTAAAATTTCCTATAGAATATATTATTTCGTTTTTAAAGCTTTTTACTATTAAATATATGATATATTATATTAGAATAATAACCCTAGCTTTTTACGAGTTCTTTTTATTTGTTAGTATTTACTAGGTATTTTCTATTTTCCTATGTGAATTGTTACTATAAATAATTATAACTATAACTATCACTATTTTCCTAGTATTCCTAGTAGGGTAATATTTTAGGGAAGTTAAGTAACTTCTATTTCTAAGTCTAGTTTCTATATTAAGGTATTTTTCTTATATTTATATTATTTAAAAAAAACTTTTACCAACTCTAAGCTTTTTTAGCTTTAGTAATTTTTAAGTAAGTATTTACTAATAATAGTTTAGTAAGTTATAATTTATTTATAAGGGTTAGTAATATATTATAGTATTCTATTTTTTTTCTATAGTTCAGTTATCTAGATAATCTATTTACTAGATTAGTAACCCTAAACTAATATTTTAAATTAAAGTTAAATACTAAAAACTTATAAATCTAGTAAATAAGTTTTCCCTGAAAGTCCCGTATTAGTATTATTATAATACCTATTAGGGTTTCATCGTTTATTAGGATTATAAAACTTTTTGAAAGTCCTATTAAGTAATACTTCTAGTAGTTAAAGCTTTTAATAATAATTAATAGTTCTTATTAGCCTATTCCCTATCTCTAATTTACTTTACTAAGTCTTTTCGAGTAGTAGGTGACTAGTTACTACTAGCTTTCTACTTTTTATAATAAGATACCTAAGATTACTTATTATAACGTATTTATCTCTATTTTAGTTTTCTTAATAAAGTTCTAGTACTAGAAAATAGTTACGAAGTAAAAAGTATTTAATAGTACTAAGAATATAGATTTCGTATTTTCTAGTTATAAAAAAACTTTCTTTTTCATTTTCCTATCAAGGAGTATTATAAGTAGTACTATTACTCCTAAATAATTAGTAATAAATTTATAGTAAAAATTATAGAAACCTAAGAATATTTAAAGTTTTTTAAATATTTCTAGTAGTTTCTATTTAGCGATAGCTTAGATTTTTACTAGGTATAAGAATACGTATAGTACTAAAGCTACCGTGCGACTCTACTAGCTACCGTTTAACTCTAATAGCTTATATAAGATATTTACTATTCTATTTAAGCGTATTCGGATGCTTTATTCTAGTTAGAAGAAGATATACTTTTTAATAACCTATTTTTAGACTATATACTATATTATTTATTTATTATAATTATAAGTTTAGTTATATTTAATTATCTCTAAACTACTTATAATTAATAAATATAAAAGAAATCCTTTTTAATCTATCTTATTAGTTCTTTGACTTATTACTCGAAAATAGTATATTTAATTACTAGTAGTTTTAATATAATAATTAAACTATCTAATAGCTTTAACTTTAACTATTAGTATATTATATTTCATTTCTATATAACTAGCTAAAATATATAGTAATATATCGATCTAGATATTAAACCTATTTTTGATATCTCGAAAATACTTAAACTACTTAAATTTAACAAATAGCTTAAATAAGAGAATATTATTTAAGAGAAAACTAAAAGTACTATCCCCTATATACTTATTATTCTAGGGGTTTTTAACTACTATTTAGTAGATCTTAAGTTTTAAATTGTTCGAGAATCTAATTATAAAGAGACTAAGAAATATTATGACGTAATTCAGATATAGGTTAACGCTACCGTCGACGATAGCTAAATCAATCCTTACCCTTAATAGAAAGTTTTCGCGGTATTAATATAGAGAGCGAGAGTACGTTAGAACTCTTCTAATTACTTAGGGGGAACGAAACCCTCGAGATAAGCCTTTATTTAGCTTAATACTAAGAAATTAAACTCTAAGTTTTAAATAGGTAGGCGAGATATAGCAATAGGTATATAGAAATTAATACTATATCCTATAAGGAGAGGGGGAGCTTAAGCCTAAACTAAAAGTAACTATCTAAAACTAGATATATAACTATATCTATATCTTCTAACTACTCTAGGAATAAGCTAAGGAGCTCTAAATATGTTATAAACTAGCTAAAGTATAAAAAGTCTATTAACTAGGGAACTTATCTCTATTACTAAAAAACTAGAGATATAGCTATTCAAAACTAACTAGAGTAGTAATATAAACTAGGAAGCTTAAATTAGCTAGGGGGGTAATATAAACTAGAAAACTTAAACTAGTTAAAATACCTAAACTAGAGAAAATTATTTAGTAATAGGTATTCTAGTAGTAGATTCTAGCTTATTTCTATTTTTAATAAAGTTAACCTTAAAGTTCTTCTATTATATTAATTATAACTCGAAGTAGGTAAACTTCTTTATAATATTAATCTTCTTATTTTTTAACTAAAAATAATTAGACTTGAATAAAAAGTTTTAGGTTAAAATACTTATTTTATTAGTATTAGGGATCTTTAGAACTTCTAAATAACTTTTAAATACTTTATAAATGTAATTTAAAACTAAAATATAGGTATTTCTTAATCTATTCTTCTACTAGTAGTATTAGTTAGAGATTAAGTCTCACTTACTAATACTAATAGTATAAAAATAAAAGCTATATAAGGAAATAAAGCTAGAATAATACTTTATATAGGGGATAGTTTATACTAATTATAAATCTCTAAAAGCTTTTATTTAGAATAAGTATTTTTTATAATTTTCTACTAATTTACTTTTCTTAGAAAAAGTAGACTTTATAAAAGTTCTCTTTAGAGTAGTAGTTTTAGAGCTAGGTTTAGTAAGTTATTATTTAGTAGCTTCTAATTAATATTTAAGATTATTAATTTTTAATAAAATTTCTTAGTTTCTAATCTAAGAAGATTTATATATTATATTAGTAGTTATTTTTATATATTTCTTAGGTAGCTTAGCTATTTCTTTATTATCTTTATTACTATTTTCCCCTTTATTAGTAATAGTTTTAAGTATTCTATCCTTATTACTAGTAAGCTTAAGTACTTTTTCTCTTTTTTTAGGATTACTAGTTAAATTATCTTTTTTATTATTAAAAGGGGGCTTTAGAATAATAGATTTCTTTAGATAACTATAAACGTATTTCGAATTAATACTAATAACGGGATTTTTAAATAAAGTAGTATTTCTTTTCGTAATACTATTTAATTTTAGTATTTTAATAAGTTTAAGGAGTAGTAATAAATACTTAGATAAATTAAGAAGGTTTTTAAAATATAACTAAATAAATGATTTTAGTTGAATTAACTAACCTTTATACTAATTTAAGAAGTTTAAAATACTAATAAAGTATTACTTATTAATAGAATTAACTGAGGCTTAAATCTTAGAAATTAAATACTTTTAGATAGAATCACTAAGAAGAATAAGTATTTGAATAGAAAGAGAAATATAAGGAAAGGAATAATAATTAAATATCTTAAATAAGAGGTAATTAGATAAGAATTATTGAATAAAGAAGATTTCCTAAAAAGAATATAGAAAAGTATTTTAGGTTTATGATTTATTGTTTTTATTAAGTAAATAAGAGTAAAAAATACCTAAAATAACTTTAAACTATAATTCTTAGTTATCTTTTGGACTAAAGTTAAGGAGTAATTATTCTAATTTAAACATATAGCTAGTAAATACTAATATTAGATTATTAATAGAAGAGGATATAAGATATTTTAAAAAGTTACTAGTAATATTATAGTATTCGGGAATAGATATAATAGTATTATATTTAATAGATTTAAAGGGTTTTTCTTATAATTAGAATATTAGTAATAACTAATATATATTATTACGTTTCAAGCTAATATATAGAATCTATATTACTGAAATATATTACTTATAAATAAGAAGGTAATTATTAAAAATATAGGTATAGAGGAGAAAAAAGGAATCTAGTAAGTAATAAATTAATAAATAATTTATTTATAGTATATAAAAAAATTAGATTACTAGTGATTTTAGAAGGCGTTAACTAATGACTTTTACTAATATATAATAAAGATAGTTAAATACGTAACGGATTATAATAATTCTATTAATTTCTTTTATTTAAGTACTAGACGATCTATTTTAAGAACTATTTATTTTATTTTATTTATTTAGTATATTAGTTGAATAATATAAAGGTATCTCTAGTAGCTTTATTACTAGGGGGGTATATAAAAATATATATAGTACTAAAGCTACTATATAACTCTACTAGCTACTATTTAATTCTAGTAGTTTATATAAGATATTACTATTCTATTTAAGTGTGTTCGGATACTTTATTCTAGTTAGAAGAAGATATACCTTTTAACAACCTATTTTCAGACTATATACTATATTATTTATTTATCACATACTATAAATACTTTATCTTATTTATAGATAAGTATGTTTAATTTATCTAGGGAAAAGGATTAAAAATTAAAAGTTCTAAAAAGGTTACTTTAACTTTTAAAAAGTTTATTAATATAACTAATAATAATAATAATAAGAGAATCAAAGAGGTTAGTACTAATAGTAGCTCTGAATTCTCGAATAATAGAATAGAAATCATTTATTTAAACAATAGTATTATTTATAATATAAGACTAATATATATTTATAAACTAAATAAATTAATTAAGAAGTCTATTAGAACTATTATTAATCAGGCTAGAATCTTTCTCTATAATTATAGTTTTCTATTTTATTTTTAGGGTTTAGCTATTCTAGTTTCTATATATATATAATAGAATACTATATTTTTCTATTAATTTTAAAGCTCTTTATAAGTTAAAAAAAAGAAAACTTTTTATCTTTAATATAAAGATATAGGGAAGTCTCTATTACTATAACATTAAGTATAAATATTTAAAGAAGTTAAATCTTAAATTAAAAAAAAATACTATAGTTACTTATAGCTTTAATATTTATTTAGTTTAGGACTTTTAATCTTGAAATATTATATAGTTTGGAGATATTATAGTTTTAGAGAACTAGTTTAATTCTTAATTTAAAGAAGATTTAATTATTTCTAGTAATACTATTCTTTTGATATTTACTAAGCCAAGTTAACTTAGTATAGAGAATAAACTTAACTAACTTAATTCTAAATCTTTTTCGAATTTAGTTAAAGTTAAGTCTAGTAGAGCTTTTATTAAAAATACTAATTTACTTCTTTTTCTTAATAAAGTTATAAATAGTAATAACTTAGTTTTCTTATTTTATTAAAGAACTAAGTAGCTATTATATAACTTTTTTTAATAGTTTTATAAAAAGTAATAAGAATATTAAAAAGTCTACTATTGCTATAGAAATTCCTTTTCTGAGTTATAAGTTAAGAAAAAACTATAAAAGTTATTTATATAAAGAGAATATATTCCTTATAGTTTAAGACTATTTTTTTAGTTCTCTATACTAATTTTAATTAATATAACTTTAATAATAATTTATTTATCAATAAAAATAGAAACTCTTATATAACTTCTTATATTTTATATATTAATATTCTCTTAGAACTAATTATTATTTTTAATATTATAAGTTTTTTATAATAGTAAGAACTAGATTTAAGCTATAAGAAAAGAAATTAGGTTTATTAAGTCTATAGAAGTTTAGATTATTATATTTATACTTAATATTTTTTATGTCAAAAGTAATAATATTAATATTCTAGAGGGTATATAGATCTATAAAATTAAGCTTAATAATTAGGATTTTAAAAATCCTATATGTAAAATAAAATATGTTATTCAAAGCTTTAACTAGTATTTTAAGATTAATTATTTAGAGACTTTTGGTAAAGTTTATAGACTTGAAAGTTATAGGTATTTACTTATAATTTCTATTTATTATAACTAGATTTTCATTTAGTATAATATTACTATAGTTTTCATTTATATTAAAGTTAACAAAAAGATATATATTAAATTACTTACAAGGTATATCTATGAAAAAGATTTAAAGAGTTTAGTTTTTAATGAAAACTATAAAAATCAGCCTTTTATTTATTTACTTAATAAGGTTTTATATAGGTTAAAATAAAGTTTTCAGTCATAGTATTAACACACTAAATCAATTTTATATAAAATTAGCTTTAAAGTTTCTCCTTATAATAAAGGAATGTTTATTCTTAATACTATTCTTAAAAGAAAGAAATACTTAGCTATCTTAGCTGATTATATTAATGATATACTATTAAGAGCTAATAATTCTATAAATGTAGAATATATTTATAATAACCTTCAAAAGAATATAAGAATTCAAGATTTAGGAGAACTAACTACCTTTTTAAGTAATAATTTAGTTATTAACTAAAAACATCAAGTATTAGAAATAAATTAGTTTACATATACTGATACAATTCTTATAAGATTTAATAAACAAAATATTTATAGATTTAATATTCCTATAGATAATAAATCTAAATTCGTTAAGAATAAAGATATTACTTTAAAAGAATATTACAATTTCAAAAACAAGTTAAAGCTTTATTTCATTTAGCCTTAAAAATTAGGCTAGATATAGTTTTAACTATTATAACTATCTCTAGACTTTCTTCAAATCCTTTAAAAAACATTTTATTACTTTTAGTAAGATATAGGGCTACTTAAAAAAGAACCCTAACTATAAGTTAATCTATAATTATAGTAATATTAATATTTTTAATTTACTTAGGTTTACAGACTTAGATTAGGTAAAAGACTTAAATAATAAAAGTTCTATTTTAGTTTATATATTTTACCTAGATTTTCATAATATTATAAATTATAGTTCTATAAAGCAAAGAATAGTAGTTTTATCTACTTATAAAACTAAATATATAGCTCTAGTAAGAACTACTAAAAAGACTATTTATTTATATAATAGTTATAGCTTTATTGATACTACTTTAAAGTTCAGGGCTTTAAATAAGCCCATTATCTTGATAAACAATGAATTAACTAAAAAGCTTACTAAGAATACTAAATTCCACAAAAAAGCAAAGTATATTACTATTTATTATTATTTTATTAGAGATTTTATTTATAATAAGAAGATTAATCTCTATTATATAAATATAAATAATAATATTGCTAACCTTCTAACTAAACCCTTAAGGCGAGTTCAATCTAATTATATTATTAAGAAAATGTTAAAGAATAATTTCTAAAATATTCTTCTCTCTTATCAAAAAAATAAGTTAAATTAACTCTTTTCTAAAAATTAATCTTTTCTTTTAAACGTCTTCGAAAACTTTAGGTTTTTTTAGATTCTTCTCTATTTTAATCTTTTCCTTCACATTTCTTTAAAAGTTTTAGGTTTCTCTAATTATATTATATTTTCTTTAGTTTTTCCTATATAGTTTCTAGACGTTTTATTATTTGTTCTAATTTTTAAAAAGAATTAAAAGATAATATTTTTTATATATTTTATAAGGGGATATTAGAGTTATAGCCAAGTCTATTACTCTATTTAGAGTTATAGTTGAGTTTATATTTACTCTATATTCTATTTCTTTGTATAAAAAGTATTAAAAAGCTTGAGTAGTGTCTAAATATTCTTATAACTCTATATTTTCTATTTATTCTAGAAAACTAGTTTTTAGAGTTTAGGTTTTATAACTTATATTAATTATATTCTAAATAAGTTAAACTTTAATATTAAAATATTTAATGTTTAAGCTTTTAGTAGCCTATATATCTCAGAATTCTAAATATTCTATATAATATAAGGTTAATTTCTCTAAAAATAGATTCTATTTTAGTTATATAGATAGCGAAATTCCCTTTTTCTATAGAATCCGAAATTCCTATTATTATTACTATTTCTACTAATACTAGTACTATTTTCAGATACTACTTTAAACTCCTTATTTTTTTATAGTTAATAGTTGTATTATTCCCTTAACTTATTACTAGTACTATAGTATTAGCTTAAAAAGCTTAATAGCTACTAAATATAGAAAGTATATCCTAGAGGGAAAGTATATTATATAAAGGGAAGGTATAAGCCTATATTTATTATAATTACTTATTATAAGATTATAGTTATTCAATACTAATACTAGCTAGTAATAGTTACTATAGTCAGTTTACGTAATCGGAAGGTATATAACTACTAGTTATAATTACCCGCTATAGGATTCGAACCTACTACTCTTACTATAAAATAGTAAAAGCTAGCTAGATATTAAACTACTACGTTAAGCGGGGATAATAATCAATAATACTTATTTATAAGTAAAGTATTATTAGTATTAGTAAGAAGTAATAATTATATAGTAATAGTAAATAGGTAAGCTAGTATTAATAGAGCTAAGAATATAACTATAATATTAGTAAAGCATAGTATAATTACTAGAATATATTATAATACCCTATTATAGAGGATTAGTATAATAAAAATAGGGAAAAGAGAGGGAGAGATTTATTATTATTTATATAATACTATTAAGGCTAGTAATAATTTATTTAGCAGTAAAAGTAAAAGTAGAAGTACTTTTAGTATAAGAAGAAGAAATAGTAGGTATAGTAGTAATATAAGTAAAGGCTATTTACTAGAAGTAATAAAAGTCATTATTATAGTATTAAACTATAGTAGAAAACTCTAATAAAAGAATAGGGGTATAGTAACTTTTAGTAAAGCTTTTCTCTTAAATAGTAGGGATTATGGGGGTAATAATATATTTACTAAATACGATTAAGCGATTGATGTAGTAGCTAGCAATACGTAACTTGAGATTAGTAATAAAGAGTTGGAAGTTTTATTTATACTTACTTTTCAATTTTAAGTATTAATCATAGGATTAGCTATAACTTAATATACAAGTTTGAGTAGAGCTATTCCTATTTTACTTAGAATGATAATTCAAGTAAATAAAGATAATTATATTGAGGGCTTAGTTCTTATTATTGTCGGAATCGCCTTTAATAATAAAACTATTATAAATACAAATAGTAAACTTAGAAGGGATATAGTAATAAGAAAAGTTATTATTAAGAAGTCTAGAACTAGCAGTAATAATAGTTAATATAAGAATAAAAGAAATATAAACAAAGAAAGAAAGTAGGAAAATAGTAAAATAGAAATATTATACTAAGTATAAGATAGGAAATTATATAAGTCTAGAGAAAAGAAAGTAAAATTATATAAAGAAAGAAGAAAGGGGTTTTTTATAGATTAATAGAAAAAGAAGTATAGGATAAGATTACTTAGGGTAAGTATAGTATGGATTTTATATTAGTAAGATTATCTAATATTAATAATATTTGAATTTTCTTATTAGTAAGACTATCTTATATTAGTAATACTTAAGGGAAGTATTTTAGATAGATTTTTCTAACTAGTTAGGCTAGTTTAGGTAACTAGAAGTTACTAGTATATTACTAAAACTATTAATAATACGTATTATTATAGTAATAAAGTAGAGAAATAGTAGAGAGTATATTATAAACCTAAACCTTAAAGCTTATATAGAATATTACTATTAGGGTTCTATATAGCTACTACCTTTATAGTCTAGTAAAGAGTTTTTATTTTAGGTGTAAACTTTTTAAGTTTATTATAATACTATTAAAGTACTACTAAAGTATCTCTTATAGTTAGTTTCTAATAATGATTCTTTCTACTGTAACTTTATATTTTTATATTCTTATATTCTTATATTTTTATATTTTTATATTTTTATATTTTTATATTTTTATATTTTTATATTTTTATATTTTTATATTTTTATATTTTTATATTTTTATATTTTTATATTTTTATATTTTTATATTTTTATATTTTTATATTTTTATATTTTTATATTTTTATATTTTTATATTTTTATATTTTTATATTTTTATATTTTTATATTTTTATATTTTTATATTTTTATATTTTTATATTTTTATATTTTTATATTTTTATATTTTTATATTTTTATATTTTTATATTTTTATATTTTTATATTTTTATATTTTTATATTTTTATATTTTTATATTTTTATATTTTTATATTTTTATATTTTTATATTTTTATATTTTTATATTTTTATATTTTTATATTTTTATATTTTTATATTTTTATATTTTTATATTTTTATATTTTTATATTTTTATATTTTTATATTTTTATATTTTTATATTTTTATATTTTTATATTTTTATATTTTTATATTTTTATATTTTTATATTTTTATATTTTTATATTTTTATATTTTTATATTTTTATATTTTTATATTTTTATATTTTTATATTTTTATATTTTTATATTTTTATATTTTTATATTTTTATATTTTTATATTTTTATATTTTTATATTTTTATATTTTTATATTTTTATATTTTTATATTTTTATATTTTTATATTTTTATATTTTTATATTTTTATATTTTTATATTTTTATATTTTTATATTTTTATATTTTTATATTTTTATATTTTTATATTTTTATATTTTTATATTTTTATATTTTTATATTTTTATATTTTTATATTTTTATATTTTTATATTTTTATATTTTTATATTTTTATATTTTTATATTTTTATATTTTTATATTTTTATATTTTTATATTTTTATATTTTTATATTTTTATATTTTTATATTTTTATATTTNCTTAATATAATAAGTTATAGGTTAGCTAGATAATCTTTTTTTAAATATCTATAAATTACTTATTAATTATAGTACTTAGGATAATTTTATTAAAATTTATTTTAATAAAGTAATAGATTTAGTTATAATAGTTATAACTAGATACTTTTATATTTATTCTATATTTCTTTTTTTATAAGTAGTTATATAGATTTTAAGGAGATTTCAGTTCTATAATAAAAGTTATAGAAAAGAAATAGATTATAGAATACCTAGCTTTTAGATCTTGAAATAAATACTCTATTTTATTCTATTTTTAAGAAGTTTAAAAAAACTCTTAATTTTATAACCTTAGTAGTTACTTTCAGTTATACATATTAAATCTTAGTTTTAAGAAAACTTTCCTTAACTATTACTATAAGGTTTTCTTCTACTATAAAGTTAAATATTAGAACTAGAACTATAATTATCTATAATAATAGGTAATTGTATTACTATTTTAATTAGTTATAAACTAGTATTAATACGAATACTATTATTAAGTTATATTTATAGTTCAATCTATATATAAAGTAAAGAGCTTAGATACTATTCTAGGTATAGAGTAAAGGTAACTAAATGAATTTCTTCTTATCATGATTACTTATTAGTTATCTCAATTATTAATTAAAACCATGTTAGTAAATAACTAGTAATAATTATTAAGATTTCAATTACTAACGATAAATAACTAGTATTTTAATCAATAAATAACTACTATCATTTCAACTTTAATTACTAGATAGTTGAAAATAATACTTAAGTAACTATATAGTATTTTTATAGGGGAGGGGCCGATAGCTTGTTCTCTACTACGACTATTAGTAGACATATTACCCCCTAAAGTACAACTTTAGCCCTCCTACCCCCCCACTAACTATTATAGCTAGCNTATAAACTAGTATTAATACGAATACTATTATTAAGTTATATTTATAGTTCAATCTATATATAAAGTAAAGAGCTTAGATACTATTCTAGGTATAGAGTAAAGGTAACTAAATGAATTTCTTCTTATCATGATTACTTATTAGTTATCTCAATTATTAATTAAAACCATGTTAGTAAATAACTAGTAATAATTATTAAGATTTCAATTACTAACGATAAATAACTAGTATTTTAATCAATAAATAACTACTATCATTTCAACTTTAATTACTAGATAGTTGAAAATAATACTTAAGTAACTATATAGTATTTTTATAGGGGAGGGGCCGATAGCTTGTTCTCTACTACGACTATTAGTAGACATATTACCCCCTAAAGTACAACTTTAGCCCTCCTACCCCCCCTACTAATTATTATAGCTAGCCCCTAGTTAATCTAAAGCTAAACCCCTTATAGCTATAGTAGCTAGTATACTTACCCTATATTAACTTTTTTACAGATAATAAATAACTAATAACTCCTTCTATAATAACCTTACGCCTTTACGCCTTTACGCCTTTATACCTTTATAACTATACACGATTCGAATATCTCGAGACATTTGATTACTACTAATTATAGGTATTCTATTCCAATATTTATTATAACCTTAATATCCGTGACTTTAATATCCCCTAGACTAAGCCTTACTTACCCCTAAGACGAGATTTTATATTATTAATATAAAAGTTCTCTACTACTAATATAAGTTAATTTATAATTTCTATATCAGTATAGCAGGACTCGGCCTATTCTTATTAGTGAATAATCTTAATATATTAATCAATTATAACTAATAGCTAATTTATAAATAATACTTAAATAGATATAGATACTCCTAGTATAGCTAGATAGCTTTTAAAACTTCTATAATTACGTTACTATAATACTCTAAAGTATTTAATAACTAGTATTATAGTAGTATATTAATATTCAGGTATTACCTAACTAATACCTAGTCCCCAATATTATTAGCTTAGTATAGTAAATTATAGGTTAGTTAGATGATTTGTTTTGAATATCTATAAACTACTTATTAATTATAGTATTCGGGATAATTTTATTAAGGTTTATTTTGATAAAGTAATAGCTTTAGTTATGATAGTTATAGCTAGATATCTCTATACCTATTCTATACTTTTTTATAAGTAGTTGTATAGATTTCGAGGAGATTTTAGTTCTATTATAAAAGTATAGATATAGAAAAAGAATAAATTATAGAATATTTAGCTCTTAGTACTTTATTTTATTCTACTTTTAAGAAGTTCACAATAGTTCTTAACCCTATAATCTTAGTAGTTACTTTTAACTATATATATTAAGCCCTAATCTCGATAAAGCTTTCCCTAACTATTACTACAAAGCTTTCTACTACTATAGGTATTAGTTTATCCGGAGGGTAACATACGCTATATGTGATCTCGTCGTATAGGTATAAAAGAGTCTAGTATTCGTTATTATTATTATTATATTATATACTTACGTATAGGTATATAAAGCTTTAGATCTATAGCATAGTACTACTACTACGGTACTTAGTTATAGCTAGTAATAAGTATTACTAGGGGGATATAAGTATATATAGTTATATATACCTTATACTTATAAGGTATATAGATATGTATACTAAATACGTACGGAGGTATACATGCCTCAGGCGTTAATATATACTTTATAGTATAGTATTACTAATACTAGTAACTTTTTCTTTTTACTATATACTTTATACGTTTCTATTTATATATAAAAGCTAGTACTAAAAATACCATAATCACATACTAAAAACACTATTAAAATAGCATTAATAATAAGCGTAAAATAGCGTTAAAAGTAATCCTTTTTACCCCTTGCCTAATAATATCTAAATACCCCTTATTATCTACTCTACTCGAGTTACCTATCCTTCTATTCGAATAGTTATATAGTTTAAATTAATAAATCTCTTAAGGGTATAGTTTGAGGTATTTTTCGTAAAAATATCAGCAATATTATTACTTCTATTAATCTAGTATATTTTGTAGAATTCTTAGTACTTATATAACTATCTTAATACTATAATATTAATTATTAGATATTTCTTTTTAGTAGTATTAAGTTTTATAAGGTATTTATAGAATAAATATAAGTTAGTATAGATAATTATTAGGATATAAGGGAAATTTCAGTATTTAAAGATTTTCTTAAGTATTATAGTAATAGTATATATAAAATCTATATTACTTACTATAGTATAAATTTCTAAAGTAAGTATATTCCTAGTAATTCTTTTATTTTTAGTAGAAGAATAGTAGATAAGGTTACTATAGAAGTCGAACTAGTTATTACTAATTATTATTTTTTAGTTTAAGATTATCGCGAATCCTAGTTAAAATAAGAAGTTAGTATTATTAGTAAAAGAGTTATTAATAAAAGTATAGAAACGCGTTTTTAAGAGGTTAAGTAGTATAAAGTTAAGGCTATAGTTAAGGTGCTCGATTTACTACTTAAGATACTTATTTAGAGTGATAGTATTATTAGAAAAAAGTAATTACTTTTATATAGTATGTGAAAAATTGACTAATACTTTAGGCTAGTATATTAAAGTAAGGTATACTCCGCGTATATATTATTTAATATATACTTTTTTGAGTACTTTAGGCGTAGTATAAGTATTGAGGAATACTAGTTTTTATTTCTAGTATTTTTAATATAAATAGAAAGTATTATTATTAAGATTTAAGATATTTCTATTAAATACTAGAAGAATAGTTACTATAAGGGTTATCTTAAGTTTCGCTTTAAATAAGGCTTTTTAGAGTTTTTTTATTTTTATAGTATAAGAAAGTAGTATTAGAGAAATTAAAAATATTATTAATTTGTATACTTATAAAGTTGAAGTTATTATTAATATAGTATAAGATAAAGAAGTATAAATCATATATAGATATTTCTATTTATAGTTATCTTTTGTAGTATTTAGAACAAGTTACTTATTAGTAAATACTAGTTTTAGCGAAGTTATATAATAGTTTAATAATAATTATTATAAAGTCTAGAAAGTATTATTCTTTAAGATAGGATAGTAAATTAGTTATAATATATTTTATAAGTTCTGTTTTAGTTTAAGTATAGGCTTGAATAATATCTCGAAGTTATATTATTATACTTTTATACTAGAGGAAAACTAAAATTATAGTTAAAATTAACTATTAGCTACTTTATTAGATTATTAGTAATTATATTAATTGTTCGAATTTGCTATTATTATTAAAGTTTTAGATTATAAGGTATAATTTCTCGTATACTTTATTTATATCTTTATTTTTAATTTTATTAATAGTGTATAACTTGAAATACTTATAACTTTTATAGAAAATAGGGTTAAATTTAATAATTTCGATAATATTATTAGTAATAATACTTTCAACTTTTTTTTAATAGATTCCTCAAATAGTAGACTTAGTATTATAATAATACTTCTTTTATAGAAAATAAAAGAGAGAACTATATCTAATTACTCTTTAGCTATAAAATATATCATAAAATAAAGTTTATAATTAAATCTCTAAACTAGGATAATAATAGATTATTTTAGAAGGTTAAAAAGTATATTAAAAAGATTACTAATAATTTAAAGAAATAAAGGATTATTACTAATAGTAGTAGAATTATTATTATATATAGTAATAGTATTTAGTAATATCTAATAAGTATTCTAAAGTTTTTAAGGGATAATAATAGATAAAATTGGGATATTACTATAAGAATATATATTTCTCGGTAATATTAGATTTCTAGTAGGAGTTCTAGTTTTAAAATCTAGGATATATATAATATAATTATTAATACTTAGTAATATTACTATTAATAACTTAGATAAAAATATTTAGTTATTTTTAAAGTATAGTTTTATAATTATTATTTGAAATGTTTAAGGATTTTAAGGGAATTTAAGAATATATATTTTATTCTGAGTAGTAATAAAATAAAATAAGTTTTACTAACTATATTTCTCTTATTATATATATATAAAAGACTAAAATAAGAAGACTATTATATATAAGATATCGGGGCTATTATATATTACTAAAACTATATTAATAGTATACTTAGTATAAGTATAGCGGATTATTTCTATTATTTTCTAAATAGTATAAGTATAAGTAACAATATCTAGAGAAAAAGTAGAGTTATCTATAAGGTATAGGTATATATTAAAAATAAGTAGTATAAATACGAGGCTATTTAGCTTAGTAATATTATTAATTACTTTATATACTACCTAAAGATATACTTCTTAAATTACTATATATAAGGATATGTCCTATAGTTTATATAGAGAACTGGGATAGCTAAGAATAGATATAGATTATATAATATAGTAGCCTTAGGCTATTATAGGATAAAAGCCCTCTTATAACTACTACTAGTTAGCCTACTAAGTTGAAGTCTTATAACTTATAGAGACCTACTTTTTACTATTACTCCTTCCCTTACTAGGCTTTTAGCTATAATACTTTTATAATTCTTTAACTTCTATTTCCTAGAGGGGTAAAGCTAGGATTTTAGTAAAAGCTCTATTATAACGAATAGCTAGTAAATATACAGTTACCGAATACTTAGCAGAAAACTCAATATCCTAAGTAATAGTATCTGCCGAAAACTCTACTAAACCTACTGCTATAGCTGAATATATAGTAACTATATTACCTAAATTTATAGTAACTATAGTAGTACTCATATACCTCCTCGAATAACAGTCCTCTTTTATAGAGACGATATTAGCCTGGTTTTTAAGCGGCGAATACATAGTAACTCTTATGCTATTAATTAGGGATTATAAAGATTACTCTAAGCCTCCTAGTTACCTATATAGCCTCCTTCACGAGGGTACTACTTTATATAAAATTGAGGATTAGTTAATAGTAATTTCAGATACCTATACATTACAGCTATAAACCTTAGAGGCTTAAAAGATTTAATAAGCTATAATAAAACTCTCCTATACTCCAGACCTAGTAGCATAATTACCACTATACCTTTTATAACCCTATATAGGCTAACTTTATAGTATTTACTCGCTATTTATTAACTAATCTAACTTTATAAAAGTTATATTTTTATAGTATACTTTATACGTTTTAATATAAAAACTAGTCCCTATAGAAAATTTTATACTAAATAGTTAACTATCTATAAAGCTTTAAGTACCCTTAAGCTAGAAGCTTCGAGGCTTTATATTTTTACGTTTTTCTATTATTTTAAAGCTAAACTATAATAGTATTTATAATGCTAGAAATTCAATAACTAGGTACCTAAAGTAGTAGCCCTAGTAGTCAAATACTTCTAGGAAACTTTTTAGGAACCTCAAGATATATCTATTAGTAGTATTAGGAGTACTACTACTAAGGAATTAGCAACTAAATATTATAGGGAACCTAAAAACCCCCTAGCAAAAAGGTTATACCCTAAAAAATACCTCTTATACGAAGTATATAATAAGTTAAGCTATATTATAGCTACTTATTACTATAACAAATTCTATACCTTTTACTAGAGACCAGGCTACCCTATAAAGGTTTACTATAAGCATTTCATTACCGAGAGCTTACTAAAGAATCACCAAAGCTATATAGAGCCTAGGGCTATATAGTATAGAAAGAATACCTTAAAAAGTAAGTAGCCTATAAGGGCTTACTACAAATACCTCACCGAGGACTCGCCAAAAGTCCCTAGAACTAGGATAAACCTAAGGCTAGAAAACTATAACGTAGTAAAAATACCTTATAAAAGTTTACTACAAGCACCTCGCCAAAGGCTTACTAAAAAGTCCCCAGAGCTATATAAAGCCTAGGGCTATATAGTATAGCAAAAGTGCCTAGAAAACAAGTTACCTACTACC
Source organism: Colletotrichum trifolii (assembly GCA_004367215.1). Classification (NCBI taxonomy): domain Eukaryota; kingdom Fungi; phylum Ascomycota; class Sordariomycetes; order Glomerellales; family Glomerellaceae; genus Colletotrichum; species Colletotrichum trifolii. Next base: position 14,271 of record RYZW01000240.1, on the reverse strand, counting down.
CTACAAAGGTTTACTATAAGTATCTTACTAAAAGTTTACTAAAAGTTCCCTAGAGCTATATTAAACCTAGGAAATAGCCTACTAGTATATTTACCACGAACACCTTACTAAAAGCTTAAGAAATCCCCAGAACTATATAGAGCTTAAAGCTATATAGTATAATAAGAAAGTTTAGAAAAGCCTACTAGTAAATATACACTAATACCTCAATAGTCTAATTAACTATATAAGAAACCCTATATACCTAATTAGTAATAAAAAGCCTCGCTATTATAAGAAAAAGTTAGATACTTTAGGTTTAGCCCTAAAAATCCCTAGTTAATACACCAAAACCTCGCCAATAAGCAGGAAACCTCGTGGGTTAATATACCTATAAGAAGTATTATTCGCTTAATACAGTAACAGGAGCCTTATATATTAATATACGTATAGGATAAATAACCCTTATGTGTTAATACATGTATAGGATAACCCTTATATATTAATATATATATATAGGATAGATAACTCTTATGCGTTCATATATATATAAGATAAATCCTTTTCTTATCAATCACTAAATAGTTAATAAATATCTAGTAGAACTATTCTCAAAATTATTTTCAAAATAGCTATATAGCGTTTATAAACCTTAGGACCTAAAACTTTTAGAGAAAGGGATAATTATAAGAATATACTTTATAACTTATATAGAAAACTAGGATAGCTAGGAATAGATATAGATTACGTAATATAGTAGCTTTAGGTTAGTATAAGATAAAAGCCCTCTTATAACTACTACTAGTTAGCCTATTAAGTTGAAGTCTTATAACTAATAGAGACCTACCTTTTACTATTACTCTTTCCCTTACTAGGCTTTTAGCTATAATACCCTTACACTATAAGGATTTTATGATAATAAATCTCGTATACTTAGTAGAAAAGGGTATAGTAATATTTAACTTTATTAATATTATTATATACTTTAATAGGTATTATTTAAACTATTAATTTTATAGCTTTTACTTCTAATCTGAATTCTTTAGATTGAAATATTATTCTTATATTAGTAGTAATAAAATCTAGAAAGTTTTAGTAAGAGTTGATCTAGTATAACTTAAAGGCTTTTTATACTACTTTTACTAATATATTAAGTAAAAACTAAGTAGTATTAAATACTATAGTAGTATTAATAATATAGAGTATAAGATAGCTATTAATATAGATAATATTAATAATAACTTCGAAATTAAACTTAATATCTTCTTATATAGTAAAATAAAAGTAAGAGGGAGTAGTACTATATATCTAGTACTAGTAGTAGTATTACTTAAGAGTTTTAAAGGTATAGTATTTAATAAGATATCTTATTTTAGTAAAGATATTATAGAGGTATATTATAGCTAGGTATCCGAATTAATAGTAGAATCTCTATATCTCTAATTTTATAAAATAAGTAGAGGTAAGTGTTTTTTCTTTATTAAGGAGTATCTATAGATATTTCTATTTTCGAATAATAAATATAACCTTTTTATTCTAGCAAAGCTAGTTATATATATTATTAAATATTATATTAAAGTAATTTATATCCATAAAATAAAGCAAGAATAATGTATTATATAATACTATATAAAATATAATAATACTAAGTAGTATAGGAATATTAATTATTCTAAATATTATAATTAGGGGAGTATTACTAAAGTAGATTATAACTAGTTTACTTTATAGAAATATAAAAATTATAGAAAGATTAATTATTTATTTAAGAGTTATAAACTAGGAGTACCTAGTAGTTAAGAAACTAGTAGTATTTAAGTTGGATAAGATGTTTTGAAAAATAGTATTTAAGTAATAGTTCTCGAGTATAAAAGTATATATAAGGGTTATATTTACATTTTTAGTAATTTTAGGGGGAATAGTATTTAACTTAGTAAAGGTATATAGTACTACTTAATCTTAGAAGATTCGAGTTATTTTACTTCTATTTATAATAATAGGATATTTACTAAAATATAATATAAGGAATTACCTCGAGGTATTAGATATTATAGGGGTAATAGAAGTATAATCCTCGAGGTTATATTATATCTAGTACTAAGTAATAAACTTTTTATTTTTATTATCTCTTAGGGGTACTTGGAAATTGTTATTAAAGTTATCTATATTTTTATACTTAGTAAGAAAAGTCTAATATACTACTAGAGAAAATATTTTTAGATTAGTAGTTAACTTATACTTATTATATAAAGTATACTATTCTTTAAAGGTATACTTTATCGACTAATAACTTATTTTACTATATATATAATATTTCTTATTAATATAGGTATATATAGGAACTAGGGGAGGGTAATATTTACTCTAAAATAGTAGGGGATAGTTATAGGTATAGCTATAATTTCAAGTATTACCTCGAGGTATATTATATATATAGTTAGTCTAAAACTATTACTTAGGTATATTACTATTATTTCTATTACTCTAAAAGTATTATAACTTTTAGAATATTATAATATTATTTATAGTTAAGTATAACTAGTTATAAAAATTCTAGGAAATTAGTATAAAGCTAAAAAGTACTAACTAGTACTTTAGTATACTATAGTATATACTTATAAGTTAGTTATAGAAAGCTTTATTAGTATACTAGTTAGCTTTAAATATTTTCTAGAAATTAGTAAGCTTTATAATAAGTACTTCAAGTATTTCTTTTTTATTCTAGTTAAAGTTCCTAGCTATTATACTCTTAAGGGTAGTATTTTACTAGTTAGAGAAGTAAACCTAGTAGATTTTATTATTTTTAAAGTATTCCTAAATATATATAGCTATTTAGTCAAAATTAAAGTTTTAGCTATAGTATGTGAGGTTATTAAAATAAAGATTAAGGGTTTGATTTTTTAGTATAATAGAGAAGATTTTAGTTTATATATAGTATAAAATACTAAATTTAAAATAATAGTTTAAGAAGATATAGATTTTAGTTTTAAGAATATTATAGAAATTTCTATTATATTTTATACTTTTATTATATAATTTTATAAGGTCTATAGTATATTTAGTAGATAAGTTTTTTAAATAGGGAAATAGGGGAAGTAGAAGAGTAATATTTAAGAAAGAGGTATTATATATTATTATTATTTTAGTATATTTCTTATTAGTAAGAGGTTTCTGTATTATATTACTTGGGGATTAGTAGTCCCGCTAATAGTAGTAGAGGTTATATATTATATATAAGTAGTAGTAGGGGGTAGGTATCTCATATAAGGTTTTTAGATATTAACTAAGTTTTAATTATAAGTATTATAGTTTTAGTTTTAAGTTTGATATTACGGGAGGGTATTACGAGGTTAGATATATTAATAAGGTTATTAATTTATTTAGGGTAGTTTATAAGGTTATACTTAAAACCTAAGAAATACTTCTTAGTTTTGTTAAGCTCCTCGAGAATCTAGTATTCGAAGTGCTTAGATTAGGTAATTTAGTATAATATAATATAGATGTTTTTCCCTAATTTCTTAATTTTTACCTTATAGCTAATAAGGTAGTCTTAAAAGTACTAGATTACGTTATTATTAACGAGTTCTTATATTAATAAGGGCTACTTATCAAAATCTATTTTAAAATAATTAAAGAGCTTATAACTATAGATTTTAATAAAATCGTATTAGTAGATATAAAATACTATAAAAATAGTAATATCTTAAGTATCTAATTATTTAAAGTTATTATAGTTAAGTTTAAAGGGTTTTCTAAAGAGATTAATATTAATATATAATTTAAGCATCTCTAGGATTATATATTTACTATATAAGGTTACCTAAGCTACTACTATACTAGGGGTTACTTTAATATTTAATTTAAAGTATAGTTTAAATATCTTAAAAAAGGGGATTATAGGATTTTTCGAAAAAGGGATAATTTTCGAGAGGGGATAGGGGTTTCGAGATATTATATAGGTCTCTTAAATATAGGAAGTATAGGATATTATAAATCTTAAATATTATAATATCTAGTTATATTCTAAGGGTTATTATATTGATTAAATATTTTCTAGTATATATTAAAAGGTATTATTTTCGTAAAATTTACTTCTTTAGTATTTTATAGAGTAAAATTAGTATATCAACTTAGAGGTATTTCGCTGGGGATAAAGGCGAAGTAATATCTATGAAATATCTAAGTTAATACTTATGATTTCTCGCTTTACTTAGGATTTTCAAGTAAAAGTTATAATTACTTCTTCTCGCATAAAAACCTTACTAGTTTATAATATAGTAGTAATAGATAAGTTAACTACTAATTAGTATTAGTTTATCTAGAAAGTAATATATACTATATATAATCTTATTATATAAGTATAAAAAGGTCTAGTATTTATTATTATTATTATTATATTAGGAGGGGCTGATAGCTCGTTCCCTACTATGATTATTAGTAGATATATTACTCCCTAAAGTATAACTTCAGCCCTCCTACCCCCCACTAACTACTATAACTAGCCCCTAGTTAATCTAGAACTAAACTTTTCATAGCTATAGTAGCTAGTATACCCGCCCCAC
>RYZW01000239.1:14367-56637 GCA_004367215.1 Colletotrichum trifolii | reverse complement strand
AGTAAATCCCCCTAATTATCCTAGGACTAGTATATATAAGCTTATAATATAACTTAAATCTCTTAATTCTAGTATTCTATTCTTTTATTAGTTTAAAGGTAATAGTTAGTACTAAGTAGTTATATTACTTCTATTAAATAGTAAAACTCCTTCTAGAACCTATTTACTTAATTTAAACTATAATTACTAATAATAAATTATAATATTCTATAAAACTTATAGTAATAACTAAAGAACTACTAGGTATATACTTTAACTTCTATAATATCTATTTTCTTAAGTATTACTAATTTACTTAGTTTATTAATAATAACCTAAAAGTATTAGCTATTCCTCTTTCTAGTTAGTAGGAAANTTAATAAGAAACTAGTAATAAAATCTATTAATAGATTAGAATATAACTAGTTAAATACTAGGAAAAGCTTCAAGAAACCCCTTTTTACCTACCTCTAGATATATATACTACTATAAATATCACAGTTCCACACAAATCTCCTCATAGTCTATAACTAGCCTAGCTAGAAAAACTTCCTACTTATAATCTTAAGTATACTATTCTTCCCTAAATAGCTAGTAATAGTAGAATTATATAACTCTTAAACTAGCCTTATCCTTAACTTATTCAAAAAACTCTCTTTATTATTACTTCTAAATACTTATATCTTCCCTTAAAACATCAAACATTTAAAGCTATCTAGTTAATANCCTAGTTTATTAGAAAAGCTCTCTTTATTATTCTTTCTAAATATTAATATCTTTTCTTAAGATATTAAATATTTAAAACTATCTAATTAATCTTTAAAAACCTAAGCTTTTAAATATAAATTAGGGGGGAAGTTATATTCTTTTTACTAGATAGCTATTTCAGCTTTTTAGAATATTATATTTTTCTTTATTATATAAATCTAAAGTTTTTTAAAGTTAGGTTTCCTATTAAAAACTAATAGTTCTTTTAACTTAATTTTCTTTACTTAAAAATTACTAAGTTATATATTATTAAGGATAATTTAAATTACTTATCTTTATAGTCTCTTATTATTTTATCATATAAGTATATTTTATTTAAATTTCAATAATATATCTAGGACTACTATTTAAAACCTTAAGTAATATTTAATATAGAAATTAAACTAGGATAACTCTTTTATTTATTAGTTCTATTTCTTAGTAAGCTATTATTTCTTTATAAAATACTTAAGACTTTTATAGTCTAAAAAGACTCTGAATTACTTAATAGTTAAAAACTTAGTTTTCTAGACTTATAAGTATATTAATACTACTAATACCTCTTTATTATAAATTAAGTAGTTATATTCTATAGAAGATAGTTATTAGAAGTAGGAAAATACTAGGTAGACTATATTTATACCATCTTTCTAAACTAGAACTCTTTTTAATATAAACTTAGAATAGTTAGTTTCTATAGTAATAATAGCTTTAGGGTTAAATATATAGAATACTAGCTTTTCTATAAAAAAAGTTTAAGTTTAGTAAAAATAGTTCTTTATTCTACTCTTTATTAAAAAAAGAAGTCTTTCTAAGTTAAGTAAGTTAGTAGTTCTATAATCTTATTATACTTAAAATAAAGCTTTTATAATAATTATAGAATCCTAAGAAACTTTAGGTTTTTTTTATAGATTTAAGGGGAAGCTACTTTTTAATTATAATTAATGTAGGAGGGTTATAAGAAATACTTTTCTTTACTATTAGAATAAACCTTATATGTTTTACTATTATTATTAAAGACTTATATTTCTTTAGATCTAGAGATAATTAAGTATTAGTAAAATAATAGACTATTTTCTATACTTAAGGTTTATAATCTTCTCTAAACTTAATAGTATAGATTAGGATATTATTAATATATACTATAATAAAATTATTTAGGAATTTATATAATATCTTATTAATATACTACTAAAGTTTTACTGGGGTACTAGTAACCTTAAAAGGATAAATAATTTACTTAAAAAAACTATACTTAGTATAAAAGACTATTTTCTCCTAGTCTTTATCTTTAATCTATATCTTATAGAAAACTATAGTAATATCGAGTTTCGTAAATTAATAAATACTAGTAATTCTCTAGAAACTTCTAATATAAAAAATAAAAACAATTTATTTTCTTTATAATTATATTTAAAGCTCTATAGTCTATATAGAACCTAATACTTCTGCTAGGTTTTTTAATAAAAAAGATAGGTATCTTAGTAGCTAACTTACTAGTTTTAATAAAACTTTTATCCAGAGAATCCTCTAGTATTTTCTTAAATACTAGTAGTTCCTACTAAAATAGACTATAAGAGGGGTTTTAAAATAGGAGAGGCTTATTCTTATTTATACTAAATATTAATAGGATTATATTATTTAATAATCCTTTACTAGTAAATATTCAGTAGGCTTTCTCTAGGTTAAATAAGTCTAGGAACTCTTCTAGTATACTTACTAGAGTATATATCCTCGGATTAACTAAAATTTTTAATACTAAAGTTTTTTTAATATCTTTAAAACTAATAGATATTACTTAGTAAGCTTTTAATATTAACTTTTATATCTTAGTAATCCTCTAGTATATAACTAAAAAGAAGTTTATATTTAGAAAATATACTAATTAAATCTCCTAGATCCTAGTAAGTTTTCTTTAGTATTCTAAATATACTATAATCCTTCTTTTACTATACTTTATCTACTAAATACTAGTATTATAAATAATATAGTTATTTTTTATCTAAAGTTATCTAAAGTATAATTTTAGTAATAGTCTTTTTATAATATAAGTATAGATCTCTTATGGATATTCTTTTATTTCTAGGGATAATTTAGTAACTTTAAGTTTACTACTAAATAATAATCCGTTTTCTATATAACCTTTTATTTTCTTCTTTATTATATTAATAAATAGTAAGTATAATTTCTTTATAAGGGATATATTAATAATAGTATAAGTATTATAATTAGTATTTATGAGAATGCTAATAGCGTAGTTTCTATTAATTCTCATTTAGATAGTACTTAATTATTTACTACTTTCCTACTTTTACTATTTCTTCTATTCTCAATATTCTACTTTTATAAATTTTAATACTTAATTTTATATTAGAATTACTCTTTTCCTATATTTTCTTCTTTATTAGGAGGGGAATTAGTATTATTTTCTAAATCCTTTNTTTTCTTATTTCTATTATTTCATCTATTCTTGAGATTCTATTTTTATAATCTTTAATACCTAATTTCGTATTAGAATTACTCTTTTCCCGTATTTTCTATTTTATTAGGGGAAGAGCTAGTATTATCCTCTAATTCCCTTAGCTTTTAAGGTTCTATTTTAATAACTTTTAATCTTTTCTTTTTCTTCTTGATTATACTAGTATTAGTATAGCTCCTAGTAATATAGTTTCTTTTATAGTAATTATAATACTTATATATATCTTTTTATAGTAAAAAAGCTCTTTTAGTAAAACTAGTAGAACTAGAAGTCCTATAGTAGTAGTACTATTTATATATAACCCCAGTTATTATTATATCTCTATCCTAACTTTCAATATAAGAAGATAAATAGCTAAAGCTTACTAAGTTAGTAGTATTTTTATATATTTTATTTTCTAAGTAATATCTTATACTTTTAAAAGTTATTAGTTATAAATAATAGGAAACTTAATCATAATAAAGAATTCTTTTAAAAAGGGGACTAGTATAGTCTCTAGTAAAAAGATCTAGATTATATTAAACTAATTATAATTTCTAGTATCTATAAAGGTTTTCTTGAATTATAAGAAAGAAATAGTAAATTTCTTAGTATTTTTCTAGTAAAAGGATTATAGCTAAATAATAACTTAAGACTAGATATTAAGATCTAGGTAAATATAGTTTAAATAAGTTATAAATTTTTAGGGATCTTAGTTTTTTCTTAATTTTCTAGTTATAAAGAAAGTTTCTATTATTTACTAAACCTTAGGGTCTAAATAAAAGTAAATTAAGTATTACTTCTATTTATCTATTATAAAAAAGTCCTAATTAATCTTTAGTTTTCTTTTTATCTAGTAAACTTAAGTATTATACTTTTTTTTACCTAAGAGTTTATTAAGAAAAAAGAGAAATTTCTTTTAAAAAATAAAAACTATATAAGTAGATTTTAAGGGGGTAGTAATAGTATTAGGGGAAAGTTTTAATTTTTTCTATACTAATTTAGTAGTTAGTACTATAATCCTCTTATAAAGTAAAATAATAGTTATACTTAGATACTATTATAGTAATTTATCTATAGTAATGCTAGTTATAGAGGTTTCTTAGGAAATATTAGTTCCCTCTATCTTATAATAATAATTAATTTTAATATTTAGTTATAAGTTTTTATTAAGAACTATACTTTACTAATAATATCTCGGGGATTATAACTAATAAGGAATAGTATTTTACCTTAGTCTTTCTATTTAATAAAGAATTATATTTAACTTAATATTTCTTATACTTAGGAATAGTATTTTACTAATTAGTATTTCTTCTTAACTAGTAAAAAACTATACTTAACTTAGTATTACTTATATAGTGGATAAATATAAGTTCTAAATATATAAAAAGTTAAACCTAAGCTATAATTTAGCTATAAAAAGTATAAATACTATTTATTTAAAACTAAAGAGTAAAAGAGAAGTTTTTATAAAAAGTATAAAGAATTTACTTAAAAGTAGTACTAGGAGCTTACTAGTAGCTTACTAGTATTTAAACTCTTAAGTATAGTTATTGGGACTTAAGTAGAGTTAGAGTTAACTAGCTAGGCGTAGCTTGTAATATTCTAGTACTAATAAAACTATTAATAAAAGATAAATCTTTCTATTAAATATTCTTATTATTCTAAAATCTCTAAATATTTTAGGAATAAAGTTGTCTTCCTTTTCAATAATCAATTTATCTAGTAGTTTTATAAATTCTTTGAAAAACATTTTATATAAGTTTTATTTTAAACAAAATCTTATTTTATTAAATTTAATATTTGAAATAATGTTAAGTTTCTGAAAAGTAAAAATCTAGATCTTATAAGAATTAGAAGTATTTAGAATATAGCTTACTAGGTATCTAATATATCTCTTAAGTTTAACTCTAAATAACCTTTTTAAAATACTTTATTCTTAATATTTCTTGAGTAAATATACTTAATAACTATAAATATAAATATATCCCTAGTAAAACTATAAATTTTAATAAAGACTTAGAATATATTCTAATATTTACTAATGGATATATTACTTATATTAAACTTCTTTAATTTTATATAGTAATTTCTAGTTATTTTCAATACTTAGAGATACATCATATAGTATAATTACTACTTAAATTAACTCTACTTATAATTTAAGTAATAGTCTTATATTTCCTTTCATTTTTGTTTTTGAAGTAATAAGTTCTTTTCTAGTATATTTATTTATTCTAACTAATCTTTCAGTATAAGGAAGAGATAACTTAAAATTAATCTAATGTTATATTACTTATCTTTAGTAACTAGTTTCTCTATTAATTACTATTACCAGTTTCCTAATATCTTATCGAATCTTATATATTAAGTAAACTTCTCTATTTTTTTCATTTATCTTTTAAATATTATTAATATTTACAAAACTAAGGATGTAATTTTATTAAGCGGTATAAATATAGAAAATAAACCTAAAAGTCTATCTTTAATAATAAATACTTAAAGATTATTTATTTATATTTTGAAGAAGTTAAATAGATCTTAGGTAATATAATAAAATAGGTAAATTAAATTGTAAGAATACATATAGTACTAAGGGCTACTATACCACTCTACTAGCTACTATACCACTCGGGTAACTTATATAAAGCATAACTATTCTATTTATATACGTTTGAATATTTCATTCTAGTTAGAGAAAAGTATACTTTTTGATAACCTATTTTCAAACTATATATTATATTATTTATTTATTATAATTATAAGCTTAGTTATATTTAATTATCTCTAAACTATTTATACTTAATAAATATAAAGGAAATTCTTTTTAATCTATTTTATCAATTCTTTAACTTATTATTTCAAAAATAATATATTTAATTACTAGTAGCCTAGATATAATACTAAAACTACTTAATAGTTCTAATTTTAACTATTAGTATATTATACTATATTTCTATATAACTAGCTAAGATATCTAATAGTATATTAATCTAGATATTAAACTTATCCTTAATATCTTAAGAATACTAAAACTACTTAAATTTAATAATTGGCTTAGTTAAAAAAAATACTACTTAAGAAGAAATAAAGAATATTATCCCTTATATTCTTACTATTTTAGAAATTTCTATCTACTATTTAGTAAATCTTAAATTTTAAATAATTCAAGAATCTAGATATAAAGAGATAAAGAAATATTATAATATAATTTAGATATAGGTTAATACTATTATCAATAATAGTTTTCTAATATTTACTTAAATAGAACTTCTTAATATAAATAATATATTCTTTTAAGCTTTTCCAAAACTTCTAAAATACTAATATATTTAGAATAATTTAGTTATATAGTAATAAGCTAGAATAAAATAAAAAAATCCTTAAGAAAGCTAATTGAAATATCTCTAGTTTAGTATAGTATAATCAGTAATATACTATTTACTTCTAAATAGTTATATATAATATCCTAGAAATCTAGGGAATCTTTATAGTTAAAGAATAGTTTTAAATACTTACTTAATATATTTTACTTAGTTAAACTATAACTTAATCTTAAAATATCCTCGAGAAAGAAACTCTAAACTTTAATATTAAAACTTTAGCTAAATAAAAAGAAATCCTTATAGCTATATTTTACACTAATAAAAGTTCAACTTAAGGTTATAGTAAAATACTAGCTATCTTAATTACTCTCGCGAGAAAATTAGATATAACTTAAACTAAAATGAAATATTTATATACTTTTAGCAATTACTTATATTTTCTAGACGGTTATAGGTATATTAAGTATACTATTACTAGTTTATATACTAGGTTCCCTAATATTTAAATATCTATTGCTACTTAAAATAGTATTATTAATAAGGTAAATAACTCTAAACTCTATATTCTATAATAGAAGTTTACTAAGAAGGGATAGTGAAATACTGAAAAGTATACTAGTAAAGCTAAAGAAGTTTTTTTAGATATTTTAAAAGTTAAATTAGCCCCCTTAAATAGTAAATCTAGTAGTACTAATTACCCCTCTAATTTAATATATATTGGTATTAATCTTACTTTCTTTAAAAAAGTATCTAAAGTTCTCCTAAGAATCTTTTGAATTACTCGAGAACTTTATATATTTTCAAAGAATATAGTTTTTAATAGTTATAAAGTAATCTATATTACTCAATTTATAGACTTCTTTAAAGAAAGATCTTTTAAGCTTAGTAAAAGAATAGATTCGGTTTAATATAGGTTAGCTAATTTTCCTATAATTAGATAAAGTAAGAAGATTATTAGAGAAATCCTCGATAATCTAAAGAAGAAGAATATACTTAATTTAATATTAGATAATATTACCTATATTAAAAGCTTCTATACTAATATTATCTTAGAAGTATTATTTCTTAATAAAACTAAGATCTAATATATAAGACTAGACTATATTCTTAGGTTTAGCCTAATTAAGTATTCTATTATTATAAGATACTTATTTAGAAAATAAAACTTTATCTTCCTCGAATATAAACTTATTTTAAATTATTTTATAATCTATTTAAGTATTTCTAGTATTACCTTACAATTACTAAGTATTCTATTCTTTTAACTATACTTTAAAATAATTCTCCTAAGATTAAAATCTAATTATACTTATATATAATATTTTGAAATAAGTTATCTAGGAAAAACTATTCTTAAATTTTGAGTTTTTAATATTTAAGAAGCAAAAGTTATAAGACTAAAATAATTAGACTGCTCTTACTATATAATAACTTATTCTTAATAAGTTATTTCTAGATAAACTTTAGAGTTATACTTAATTTACCTATTTTATCATATTACTTAAGATCTATTCAACTTCTTTAAAATATATATAGGTAACTCCTAAATTCTTATTATTAAGAATAGATTTTCAAGCCTATTCTTTTCATTTATACTACTTAATAAAACTTATAATTTAGTCTTTTAAGTATTATTAATATTTAAAAGATAAGTAAAAAAATAAAGAAGCTTTTTAATTTAGAAGATCTGATAAAATATCAAGAGAATAGTAATAGTAATCAATAGAGAAACTAGTTATTAGAAATAAATAATAAAGTAAAAGAGTAATTTTAAGTTACTTTTTGTCTATATTCAAAAGCTAGTTAAAATAAGTAAATATACTAGGAAAAAGCTAATTAACTGAAATATGAAAATATAAGAAACTATGAGATTACTATTTAAATTATAAATAGAGTTAATTTAAATAATAGTTATACTATATAATATATCTCTAAATAGTCGAAATAACTAGAAGTTACTATATAAGGTTAAAGAAGCTTAGTATAAGTAGTATTTTCATTAGTAGGTACTAGAATATATTCTAAGTTTTTATTAAGATTTACAACTTTACTAGGAATAGATTTATACTTATAGTTATTAAGTATACTTATTTCAAAAATATTATACGTAAAGTATATTAAAAAAGTTATTCAAAGTTAAACTAAAGAGATATATTAGATATCTAGTAGGCTATATTCTAAATACCTATAATTTATATAAAATCTAGATCTTTCACTTTTAGAAAATTATTATTACTTAGAATATTAAATTTAATAAGATAAGACTTTATTTAAAATAAGATTTATATAAAGTATTTATAAAAGAAATTATAAAACTACTAGTTAAGTTAATTATTAAGAAGAAAAACCTTATTTTTAAAATATTTAGAAAGTTTAGAATAGTAAAAATATTTTATAAAAGGATTTCTTTTCTACTAGTTATCTTATTAGTATTAGAAGTAACTTAAAATATTAAGCTAAACTTAGGATTAGTTTCTAAAACTAATAAGAAAGGTTTAATTATATTTAAACTAATACTTAAACTAATAAAACTAGTCTAGGTTTCTAATTGATAATAATTAGATATAATAACTTTAAGTAAACATCGGAGTTTAAGAAATATACTAATAACTAGAAAATTAGATAATATATTTAAAATTAGGGATTTAACTAGGTAAGAAGGGATAGTTTTTTAACTAAAAGTAGAGATAATTATTTTAAGACTTTAATTTAACTAATTTAAAATAGACTTAAATATAACTCTAGATTTTAACTAATTAGGTTAGGATTTTTAATTACCTAGGAACTAGGCTAATAATATAAGAATAGATAATAATAGTAATTAGAACTAAGGATTACTATTAGTAATTATATAGTACGCTTAAAAAAAGATAATAGTAGTATTTTAGATTTCTTGGAATATAAATGAGATAGTTTTATTAGTATTTATTTATTTAATTAGTAGTAAAAGCTAGATAAAGAGAATTTTAATTTCTTAATAGTTTTCTTGATTATTTAAAATATAGTATTAAAGAAAAGAAATCTTTTTGGGAGGGGTTGATGGCTTGTTTTCTACTGCGACTATTGGTAGACATGTTGCCCCCTGAAATATAACTTTAGCCTTCCTACCCCCCCCTACTAATTACTATAGCTAGCCCCTAGTTAATCCGGGGCTAAACCCCTCATGGCTATAGTAGCTAGTATACTTACCCCGCGTTAAGTTTTTCGATAATAAATAACTGATAACTCCTTCCGCGATAACCTTATACCTTTACGCCCTCACGCCTTCACGGTTATATACGATTTAAATATCTCGAGATATTTAATTATTGTTAACTATAAGTACTCTATTCAAACATTTATTATAACCTCGATATCTGTAACTTTAATATTTCCTAGACTAAGTTTTACTTACTCCTAAGATGAGATTTTATACTACTAATATAAAAGTTCTCTACTACTAATATAAGTTAACTTATAATCTCTATATAAGTATAGTAAGACTTAGCCTACTCTTATTAGTAAATAATTTTAATATATTAATTATAGCTAATAATTAACTTATAAATAATACTCGTATNTATAGCTGATATATGAATAATACTTATATAGATATAGATATTTCTAGTATAGTTAGATAGCTTTTAAAACCCTTATAATTATAGTATTATAATATTCTAAAGTATCTAGTAATTAGTATTATAGTGGGGTATTAATATTAGGGTATTATTTGATTAATACCTAGTCTCTAATATTATTAACTTAGTATAGTAGTTTATGGGATAGCTAGACGATTTTCTTTTGAATATCTATAAGTTATTTATTAATTATAGTATTTAGAATAATGTTATTAAGGCCTAGTCTAATATATTAATAGTTTTAGTTAAAATAGTTGTAGCTAGATATTTCTATATTTATATTATAGTTATTTGTTTATGGGTAGTTATATGGATTTCGAGGAGGTTTTAGTATTATTATAAAGGTATAGTATACTATAATTCTAGTTACTAGGCTATACTAAGGATTATTTAGTTATAGAAGAGTAATAGATTATAGAATACTTGGTTTTTATATCTTAACGTAAGTACTCTATTTTATTCTATCTTTAAGAAGTTCAAAAAAATTCTTAACCCTATAACCTTAGTAGTTATTTTTAGCTTTATATATTAAGCCCTAGTCTCGATGAGGCTTTCCCCGATTGCGACTATGAGGTCTTCTATTATTATAGGGTTAAATGTCGGAATTGGGGGTATAATTGTCTATAATAATAGGTAATTTCATTACTGTTTTAACTAGTTGTGAGCTAGTATTGGTATAAATACTATTACTAGGTAAAATTTATAGATAAATCTATATATAGGGTAAAGAGCTTAGATATTATTCTAGGTATAGAGCAAAAGTAACTAAATAAAGAAATCCTTTTACTAAAATTTAGATATATTTTAATTAACTAATTATACTACTAAAGACTTAGAAAGATATTACTAATTTACTAGAATTACTATAAAGTTCTTTTATTAAGATCACTAGAATTAAGATTATAAAATTAAAAGAGAAAAATACCTGGCGAGAAATAGATTACTAGGATACTAGATCTAAGCCTTTTCTTTTTAAATACGTTTAACTTATAAGATAGATATAAATAATTTTCTAGAATAGTATAAGGTAAGGATTTATATATATATAAATATATAACTAATTAATCTATTATAAACTATATATATAATAACTTTAATTACTTAAACTTCTTAGGTAATTATAGTAGTTATAGTATACTTTAACTTTAAGGTTTACTAGTTTAATATTACTAATATGTTTCTAAATATTATAAAGGACTTTAATAAACTTCTAATAATAGTCGAATTACTAGATAGATTTAAATTTATAAAATATTATATAGAACTTAAATATACTTTTTATAGATCTTAAAATATATATTTTCTTTAATATCAAACCTTTTATACTACTTTTAAATTATTAAGCTTCTAGCTATAGTTAGAAAAGTTTTATTTATTTAAAACTAAAAGTTTAAGTATTTTTATCTTATTCTATATAAATAATATTCTTCTCTTATATTATAAGATAGCTAAACAAGAAACTTATAAGATTATTAAAAATATTAAGTTTACTTATAAATTTTAAGAATAAAGTCCTATCAAGTATTTCCTAGGAGTTTAAATAAATAGGAAATATAAATATTATAAGATTTATTTAGTTTATAATATATATATTACTAAGATTACTAAGTATTTTAATCTTAACTATAACTTAACTCTAATAATACTACTTCTAATAGTAACTTTTACTATAAATACTAGTTAAGTTATATTTAAAGAGATTTATAAGTACTAGATAAAAATTAGTTTAATTCTTTATATTTCTATTATAATATAACTAGATATCTTATTCATATATTCTCTACTTTTAAAATACTTCATAAATCCTTTTAAATATATATAAATACTATAAACTATATAACTTAGTATTTCTATAAAATACAATTCCTAATACTATAATTCAGAAACTTAAGAAATATTAACGAGATACCTTAAATACTTTTAATTATTAGAAATACTTTATTTATATGTTATAAAAAAGAAGAGGCTGATAGCTTACTCTCTACTATAACTATTAGTAGATATATTACCCCCTAAAGTATAACTTCAGCCCTCCTACCCCCCCTACTAACTACTATAGCTAGCCCTTAGTTAATCTAAAACTAAACCCCTCGTAATTATAATAGCTAGTATACCTGCCCCGTGTTAACCTTTTCGCAAATAATAAACAACTAATAACTCCTTCCGCGATAACTTTATACCCTCATACCTTTATAGCTATTAACGTATAATTCAAATATCTCAAGATATTCAATTACTACTAACTATAAATACTCTATTTAAATATTTATTATAACTTTAATATCTATAACCTTAATATCCCTATTATAGACTAAGCCTTACCTACCCCTAAGACGAGATTCTATACTACTAATATAAAAGTTCTCTATTACTAATATAAGTTAACTTATAATCTCTAAATAAGTATAACAAAACTTAGCTTATTCTTATTAGTAAATAATTTTAATATATTAATCAGGTATAACTAATATATAAATAATACTTATATAGATATAGATATTTCTAGTATAGCTAGATAGCCTTTAAAACCCCTATAATTATAGTATTATAATACTCTAAAGTATTTATTAATTAATATTATAGTAAAGTATTAAGATTAAGCTATTAGCTGATTAATACTTAATTACTAATATTATTAGCTTAGTATAGTAATTTATAGGATAACTAGATAATTTTCTTTTAAATATCTATAAATTACTTTTTAATTATAATATTTAAAGTAGTTTTACTAAAACCTAGTCTAATATACTAATAGCCTTAATTATAATAGTTATAACTAGATACTTCTATATTTATCTTATAGTTATCTTTTTATAAGTAGCTATATAGATTTCAAGGAGATTTCAGTTCTATCGTGAAAGTATAGTTACGGAAAAATAATAGATTATAGAATACCTAGCTTTTATAAATACTCTATTTTGTTCTATCTTTAAAAGGTTTAAAAAGGTTCTTAACCCTATAATTTTACGACTTTAGTAGTTATTTTTAGCTATATATATTAAGCTCTAGCTAATCTTAATAAAGCTCTCCCTAACTATTACTACGAAATCTTCTACTACTATAGGGTTAAATATCGGAACCGGGGGTATAATTATCTATAATAATAAGTAATTTCATTACTATTTTAACTAGTTATAAGCTAGTATTAGCATGAATACTATTATCAGGTAAAGTTAATAGTTAAATCTATATATGAAGTAAAGAGCTTAGATACTATGCTAGGTATAGAGCAAAAGTAACTAAACCAAATAGATTATAAAAGAACTTAGAAATTAAATTATAATTATATTATTGCTCTATTTAGAAAACTAATCTAATAAAAGGCTACTTAATAAAATACTATAACTATATTAATAACTAAAATAGAACTTCTTAGCTTAAAATATATTTCAAAAGAAACTATAATATTAAAGAGACTATTTTGAGATATTAAGTTTAATTTAGGAGATATCTAGAAAATCTATTATAATAACTACGAAATAATTAAGCTAGTAATCTTAAATAGTAAATACTTATCTATTAGATTTTAATGTATACTAGTTGTATTAAAGGTCTCTGATCTATTTAAAGTTATATACTTCTTAGGGGACTTTTTAAAAGAAACTATACCTAGTACGTTAAACCCTATAGATATTACTAGTTCTAAGGAACCGTTTAAATAGAGAAAACCTTAGGTAGCAAATACGGTTAATTAATACGATAACTAATAAATATAAAAAGTATATTATAAAGGGAAAGTATAGGCCTATATCCGTCATAATTACTTTTTAAGGATCATAGTTACGTGATACTANTACTCTTTAAGGATCGTAGTTATATAATACTAATACTAGCTAGCTAGTAGTACTTATTACTAGCTATTAATAGTCGCTAGCTATTAATAGTTATAGTAGCAAGTGCCGATAGCCGGTAGCGGTTACTATATGGTTTACATAATTAGAAGGTATATATATATATACCTACCGGTCGCGCTTACCCGCTACAGGATTCAAACCTACTACTCCTACTATAATAGTAAGAGCTAGCTAGATATTAGACTACTATATTAAGCAGGTTAGATTTTAATATATAAATATTTAATAAATATAGTTTTACTAGGAATACTTAAAATATAATTTCAAAATAATCTATATATTTATAGACATAATACTAGTAAATAAACTTATAGAGAATCTAATTTAAATGAAATTTAAATTATTCAAAATACTTCTTAACTTTATAGATCTATAAATAATACTTTTAAGACTAGCTAAAATAATAGAAGAAACTACCTAAAGTAATTTTCTGTCTATTTAAATACATATATAAGTAACTCGAAGTAATCCCTACTTTCAATAAAAAGTTCTTATAGTAATAATATAAAAAGCCAAAATACGATAGAATTCTTCTAATTATTCTTATTATATAATAAATAAATAATACAGTATATAGTCTGAAAATAGGTTATTAAAAAATATATCCTCTTCTAACTAGAATAAAACATTCGAATACGTATAAATAGAATAGTTATACTTTATATAAACTACCTATTTTATATAATAACTAGTAGAATTATATAGTAGCCTTAATACTATATATATTCCTATATACTCCTCTAGTCATAAAACTACTAAAAATAACCTTATATACTCTATATAATATACTAAACAAATAAAAAAGAATAAATAATTTCCCAAAATAGATCCTTAAATACTTAAATAAAAAGAATTAATAAAATTATTATAATCCATCGCATATTTAACTATCTTTATTATATATTAATAAGAGTAATCAGTAAGCTATTTCTAAAATCACTAGTAATCCTATCTTTTTATATACTATAAATAAATTATTTATTAATTTTCAATTTACTAGATTTCTTTCTTCTCCTCTATACTAATATTTTCAATAATTACTTTTTTACTTATAAGTAGTATATTTTAGTAATATAAGCTCTATATATTAGCTTAAAGTATAGTAATATATATTTAGTTTTATTAATATTCTAACTATAAGAAAAACCTTTGAAATCTATGAAGAAAAGTATTATTAAACCCGAGAACCCTACTATCAAGATTAAGATATAAACTATTAATAGTAATATTAACTAATATAATATTGGTAGTAATTTTCTAAAATACTTTATATCCTCTTTTATTAATAATCTAATACTAGTATTTACTAACTATATTCTTAAATTAAAGTAATTATTCTTTAATGTAGATCTAAAAAGTAATAAAATATTAGAATTTATAATTACTTTAGGTATTTTCTATTCTTATTTGCTTAATAAAGATAATAAATCTTAAACCTAAAATACGTTTTTGGATTCTTTTTAAGAGGTCTTTTTTATTTAGTGGTTCGTAACTAATTTCCTCTTATTCGAGAAATCTAATTCCCACTCTTTCCCTTATTCTTCTCTCTCTATTAATATACTTATTTACTTTAATAGTTTTATCTAAGAATACTCTATTTCTAAAATTCAAACCTAAATTAATTTTATCGAGGAAAATAACCCTATTAATAATTTAAACTTCCTATACAAATATAGAAATAAATTACTTTACCTAAGATTATTTATTCAATCATATTTTAAATAATTTCCTAATTTATAGAAATATTTATTATTATCTCCTAAACTTACTAAAATATTAAAGCTAAGCAATATTATAAAAAGGGGAACTACCTTAACTAAGAATCCTACTACTACTACTAGTTCGAAATATCCTCGTAATTATCTAAAGGAAATTACTACTCTAAAACCCCTTTTTTATAATAAGGAAAATAATTTAGTTAGTAATTCTAAAAAGGAAACGCCTAAACCTATTAATAATAATGACAAAACACTTAAAACTATTATTAATAAAAAGGAAAATAGTAATAAAGATATTAAAAAAGTAACTAAACTACCCAAGAAATACATAAAAACTACTACTAGTATAATAAGAAGATTCTTATAAATTAGAGATTAAAAACTTTTATTAGAAATAAATAATCTTAGATATTAACTAGAAGCCGCTAGATAATAAGTTATAAAACCTAGTAATAAATCTACTATTCTAAAGAAAACCGTAATTAAATCTACTTTTTCTAAGAAAAATAAAGCTACTAAAAAATATAGGAATTACTTACTCTAAATAAAAACTATTAAAGATTTATGACTAATTTAAACTATTTCTTATATAATATATTACTCTAATTTTATTTTCTTATAAAATTCCTATTTCTATACTATTAGTATTAATAGTTAAGATTTAGTTTTTAACTAATATTACTAGTATAAGAATAGTTTAAGGATTAATTATATACTAGTTTCTAACTAAACTTATAAAATATTCAAGAATTATTTAGAAGTTCTCTAGATTCCCAAAACTAATAAAATAAATATTTTAACCTAGTATTTTTTATTCAAATCTAATTATTCCTAGTTAAAAACTAAATAAATTAGTAATATAAAAAAGCTTATCTACTTTAAATTATAATCAAAATAATAAAAAGGCTTTAAAGCTACTTTTATTAAAAATAGAAATATCTTAGACTTTACTACTAAAACTTCTATTATGAAATAACTTTCTCTAACTTGAATACTCTAACTTATTTAAACTCCCTAACTTATACTACCTATTTAGCTAACTTTAAATAACTATATTCCTAGTATTTTAGTAATAGTAACTAGTTCCCTAGTTAGTAAACTTCCTATATTCCAACTAGCTCCTAGAAAATTTAGAACTTATAGTTATAGTTATAGTATTATTAGTTTTAACTATTCTCCTTTAATTTAAGCTCAGGCTCTTACTCCCGCTTCTTTTAAGGATTATAGTTAGTTTTTACTACTTATATAAGTCGATTTCTATATACTTATTATAATATCTTATTTACTTATTCAGGGCTTAGAATTCAGATAATTAATACTTAATCAGATAAAGGTTTATCTTAAGAACTTTATTTAATAGAAATAGTTAAAAGAATTCTATTATATTCTTACTTTTTATATTACTACTATAAGAACTTTTTATTAAAAATAGAAATTACTAAGTATATATTAAAATAGATAGAAAATCGCCTTAAATAGTTTCCTCTATTATTTTAACTAGTTTTGAAAATGCTTTTTTATAGATCTATAAAATTAAGAGATACTCTAAATTATTTAAACTTTACTTAAGTTAGATTCTTTATAAATCCATTTACTAGTATTATATTTCTAAATATATAGACTACTTTAAAACTATTTTTCAAGTATTCCTAATAAAGCTATATCTATTAAATATCTATATATCGAAATTTAATAAATAAGTATTTATTATTTAAGATTACTAGTTTAATTATGTAGTGATTATTATAACAAATCCTCTAAATATCTCCTAGGTTAAACTTAATATCTTAAAATAATTTCGTTATTATTATAGTTTCTTTTAAAATATATTCTAAACTAAGAAATTCTATTTTAATTATTAATATAATTATAATATTCTATCAAATAGCTTTCTATTGAATTAGTTTTCTAGATAGAGAAATAATATAGTTATAATTTAATATTTAAGTTTCTTTATAGTCTATAAATAAAGTATTTCTAGTAATTAAAAGTATTTAAAGTATTTTATTAATACTACCTAAATTTCTAAACTATAATACTAGGAATCTTATCCTATAGAAATACTAAATTATATAGCTTATAATATCTATATATATTTAAGAAAGATTGATAAAATATATCAAAAATAGAAAATATATAAATAAGATATCTAGTTATATTATAATAGAAATATAAAGAATGAAACTAATTTTAATCTAGTATTTAAAAATCTTTTTAAATATAACTTAACTAGTATTTATAGCAAAAATTATTACTAGAAATAATATTATTAGAATTAAACTATAATTAAGATTACTTGCTTAATGTAGTAGTTTAATATCTAGCTAGCTTTTATTATTATAGTAAGCGTAGTAGGTTCGAATCCTATAGCAGGTAAGCGTAGCTAGTAGGTATATATATATTTTCTGATTACGTAAAACTATATATAGTAACCGCTACTAGCTAATAACGCCTACTAATAACTATTAATGTTAATAATTAGTAACTATTAATAGTAATAGTTAGTAGTAGCTATTATTAGCTAGCTAGTATTAGTATTATATAACTATAATCCTTAAAGAATAACTATAATAGATAGGCCTATACTTTCCCTATTTATTAGCTATTATATTAACTAACTATATCTTACTACTTGAGGTTTTCTCTATATAATAGTTCCTTAGAACTAGTAATATCTATAGAGTTGAATATACTAGGTATAGCTACTTTTAAAGGGACCCCGAGAAGTATATAATTTTAAATAGATCAGAGACCTTTAATATAACTAATAATTAAGATTAAAAATACTTAGTAATCTTAGTAATATATATATTATAAACTAAGTAAATCTTATAATACTCATAGTCCTAAAATACTTAAATCCTAAAGAAATATTTGATAAAACCTTACTCCTTAAATTTATAAATATATTTAATACTTTTAATAATCTTATAAGCTGCTTCTTTAGCTATCTTATAATATACAAGAAGAATATTATTTATATAGAATAAAATAAAGATATTTAAACTCATATTTTTAAATAGATAAAACTCTTCTAAGTATAACTAGAAGCCTAATAACTTAAGAGTAATATAAGAAATGTTATACTAAAGAAAAAGTATATTTTAAAGTCTATAAAAAGTATATTTAAATTCTATAATTCTATATAATACTTTATAACTTTGAATCTATCTAGTAATTTAACTATTATTAGAAATCTATTAAAATCCCTTATAATATTTAAAAACGTATTAATAATATTAAACTAGTAAACCTTAAAGTTGAATTATATTATAATTACTATACTTACCTGAAAGGTTCAGGGAACTAGTATTACTATATATATAATTTATAATAGATTAACTAGCTATATTTCTTTATATATATAAATTCTTACTTTATACTATTCTGGAAAACGATCTATATTTATCTTATAAGTAAAGACCTATTTAAGAAGAAGAAGCTTAAATCTAGTATCTTAGTAATCTATTTCTTACATAATACTTTTCTCTTTTAACTTTATAATCTTAATTCTTATTATTTTAATAAAAGAACTTTATATTAGCTCTAATAGGTTAGTAATATTTTTCTAAGGTTTTAGTAATATAACTAGTTATTTAAAATATATTCGAATTTTAGTAGAAAAATCCTTCTTCTTTAATATTATATTTTAAATAATAAAGAAAGCTATTAAAAAATTAAAACTATCCTTATTAAACCTTTACTACTAATTAAACAAATAAATACTAGTAAAACTATCCTATTTATATTCCGAGAAATAGAAGATACTATCATTATATTCTTTTAAAAATACTATATAATTACTAGTAATAATCTCTAGCTTTAATTACTAGTATTATCTATTCTTATATTATTAGCCTAGTTCCTAGATAATTCAAACTCCCGACTTAGTTAGTTAAAATCTAGAATTATATTTTAATCTATTTTAAGTTAATTAAACTAAAACTCTTAAAATAGTTATTTCTATTCTTAGTTAAAACAGATATTTTTTCTTAACTAGCTAGATCTTTAACTTTAAATATACTATCTAGTTCTCTGGTTATTAGTATATTTCCTCAATTCTAATTCTTACTTAAAATTATTATATCTAGTTATTATTAATTAGAAACCTAAACTAACTTTATTAGTTTAGGTATTAATTTAAGTATAATTAAACTTTTTTTATTAGTCTTAGAAACTAATTCTAAACTTAACTTAATATTTTAAGTTATTTCTAGTACTAATAAGATAACTCGTAGAAAAGAAATTTCCTTATTAAGTATTCTTACTATTCTAAACTTTCTAAGTATTTTAAAAATAAGATTTTCTTCTTTTTTAATAATTAAGTTAACTAGTAGTTTTATAACTTCTTTTATAAATACTTTATAGAATTCTTATTTTAAATAAAATCTTATGTTATTAAATTTAATATTTTAAATAATAATAATTCTCTAAAAAGTAAAGATCTAGATTTTCTATAAATTATAAGTATTTAGAATATAACCTGTTAGATATCTAATATATCCTTTTAATTTAATTCTAAGTAACTTTTTTAAAATACTTCATTTATAATATTTCTTAAAGAAATATACTTAATAACTATAAATATAAATCTATCCCAAGTAATATCGTAAATCTTAATAAGATTTTAAAGTAAACTCTAGTATCTACTAATAAAGATACTATTTATACTAGGTTTCTTTAATTTTATATAGTAATTTCTAGTTATTTTAAATATTTAGAAATATATTATATAGTATAATTACTGTTTAAATTAATTCTACTTATAATTTAAATAGTAATCCTATAATTTCCTTTACCTTTTTATTTTAAGTAATTAGCTTATTTCTAGTATACGTACTCGCTCTAACTAGTTTTTTAGTATAAGAGAGAAATAGCTCGAGATTAATCCTTTATTCTATTACTTATCTCTAGTAATTAATTTCTCTATTAATTACTATTACTACTCTCTTAATATTGTATTAAATCTTATAAATTAAAAGACTTCTCTATCTCTTTACTTATCTTTAAATACTAATAATATTTAAAAGACTAGATTATTAGTTTTCTTAAGTAATATAAATAGAAAGAGAAAACCTAAAGATTTATCTTTAATAATAAAAACCTAGGAATTACTTATATATATTCTAGGGAAATTAAATACATCCTAGGTAATATAATAAAATAAAATAAACTAAATATAACTCTGAAGTTTATCTAGAGATAACCTATTAAGAATAAGCTATTATATAATAGGAATAATTTGATTACTTTAATTTTATAATTTTTACCCCTTAAGTATTTAAACCTAAATACTTAAGAGTAATCTATCTTAGATATCTTACTTAAAAATATTATATATAAGTATTATTAGATTTTGTTTCTAAGAGAGCTATTTGAAAATATAATTAAAAAAATAGAATACTTAGTAGTTCTAAGATAATACTAGAAATACTGAAATAAATTATAAGATAGTTTGAAATAAGTTTATATTCGAGGAAAACGAGATTATACTTTCTAGGTAATTATCTTATAATAATAGAATATTTAATTAAACTAAACCTAAGAATATAGTCTAGTTTTATATACTAAATCTTAGTCTTATTAAGAAATAGTATTTCTAAGATAATATTAATATAGAAATCTTTAATATAAGTAGTATTATTTAATATTAAGTTAAATATATTCTTTTCTTTTAAACTATTAAAGATCTTTTTAATAACTTTATTATTTTTATCTAATTATAGAGAAATTAGCTAAACTATATTAAATTAAATCTATTCTTTTACTAAACTTAACAAATTCCTTCTTAAAAAAATCTATGAAATTAATAATATAAACTACTTTATAATCATTAAAGATTATACTCCTTAAGAATATATAAAATCCTTAAGTAATTGAGAAAACCTTTAGAGGAACTTTAAATAACCTATTAAAGAAAATAAGATTAATACTAATATATATTAAATTAGAGGAATAGTTAGTACTACTAGACTTCCTATTCAAAAAAGCTAATTTAGTTTTCAAAATATCTAAAACCTCCTCAGCTTTACTAATATATTCTGTAGTATTTAATTATCTTTTCTTAGTAAGCCTCTACTATAAAATATAGAGTTTATAGTTATTTATTTTATTAAGAATACTAATTCAAGTAGTAATAAATATCTAAATATTAGGGAACCTAATATATAAACTAGTATTAGTATACTTAATATACTTATAATTTTCTAGAAAATATAAGTAGGTCCTAAAACTATATGAGTATTTTATTTTAGCTTAAGTTAGATTTAACTTTCCCGCGAGAATAGTTAATATAACTAGTATTTTACTATAATTCTTAGTTAAACTTTTATTAGTATAAGATATAACTATAAAGATCTCTCTATATTTAACTAGAATCCTAATATTAAAGTTTGGAATCTCTTTCTTGAAAATATTCTAATATTAAATTATAACTTAACTCGATGAAATATATTAAGTAAATACTTAAAACTACTCTTTAATTATAAGAGTTCCCTAGATTTCTAGAATATTATATATAATTACTCAAAAGTAGATAATATACTGCTTATTATACTATACTAGACTAGAAATATTCAAATTAACGTTTTTAAGGATTTTCTTATATTTAACTCTGACTTATTAGTATATTACTAAATTATTCTAGATATATTAATATTTCAGAACTTATAAGAAAAATCAAAAAGATATATTATTCTTATTAAGAAACTCTATTTAAGTAAGTATTAGAAAACTATTATTAATAGTAGTATTAACTTATATCTAAATTATATTATATTATTTCTTCTTTTCTTTATAATTAGATTCCTAAACTATTTAAAACTTAAGATTTACTATATAATAATTAGAAATTCCTTAGGTATAAAAATATATACTATAATACTTTAGGTTTTGTCTTAAGTAGTATTTTCTTAGTTAAATTATTAATTAAATTCAAGTAGTTGAAATATTTTTAAAATATTAAAAATAGGTTTAATATCTAGATTAATATATTACTAGATATCTTAGCTAGTTATATAGAGATATAGTATAATATACTAATAATTAAAGTTAGAGCTATTAGATAGTTTTACTATTATATTAAAGCTACTAGTAATTAAGTATATTATTTTTAAATAGTTTATTAGAGAACTAATAAAATAGATTAAAAAGGATTTCCTTTATATTTATTAATTATAAATAGTTTAGAAATAATTAAATATAACTAAACTTATAACTATAATAATTAAATAATATAGTATATAGTCTAAAAATAAGTTATTAAAAGTATATCTTCTTCTAATTAGAATAAAGTATTCAAACACATATAAATAGAATAGTTATATTTTATATAAGCTACTTACTTTACATAATAGCTAGTAGAGTCTTATAGTAGCCTTAGTATTATACGTATTCTTATATTATTCTTATTAAATAAAACTCCCAAGATAAACCTTTATCTAACTAAGTATTAATTATTCAAACTCTAAACCTTAAATAAACGGGTAAGATACTATTATAGGTATATAGAAATTGATTTATATAAATATCGAATACTAATTATAACTCCTAAAAAGAATAGAAATAGGAGCCTAAGTTTATCCTAAATACTAAAACTACTTAAAGCTATAATATAGAATACTATAACTATAACTATAAGCCCTAAACCTTCTAGGAACTAACTAAAATATACTATAAACCTTGAATATTCTAGGAACTAGCTAAGATATCAAAGGTCTACTAACTAAAGAACTAGTTACTATTACTAAAATACTAGAAATATAATTTTAAGAAGTAAATTAAGTAAGTAATACAAACTAGGGAACTTAAATGAATTAAAGTACCTAAACTAGAAAAAGTTATTTAATAATAGGAGTTCTAGTAATAGAATCTAAGATATTTCTATTCTTAATAAAAGTAGCTTTAAAATCCTTCTATTATTTTAATTATAATTTGGAATAGATAAACTTCTTCGTATTATTAACTTTCTTAGCTTTTAATTAGGAATAGTTAGATTTAAATAAAAAATCTTAAGCTAAAATATTTATTTTATTAGTTTCGGGAATCTAGAAAACTTCTAAATAACTCTTAAATAGTTTATAAGTTTAGTTAGAGACTAGTATATAAGTAGTCCTTAAGCTATTCTTATACTAGTAATATTAGTTAGAAACTAAATTTTCACTACTAATACTAATAATATACAAATAGAAACTTTATAAGAGGATAAAGCTAGAGTAATATACTATATAGGGGATAGTTTAAACTAGTTATAAATTTCAAATAACTATTATTTAGAATAAGTAAGTTTTATATGTTTTTAGTAGTTTTTTTTGAAGAAAAAGTAGACTTAATTAGGGTTTTCTTTAGAGTAGTAGACTTATTACTAGGCTTTATAAGTTATTATTCAGCGATTTCTAGTTAATATTTAAGATTATCTATCTTTAATAAAACCTCTTAATTTCTAATCTAAGAAGACTTTCGTGTTATACTAGTAATAGTCTTTATATATTTCTTAAGTAGTTTAGCTATTTCCTCGATATACTTATTACTATTTTCTTTCTTTATTAGTAATAGTTTTAAGTACTTTATTATTATTACTAATAAACTTAAGTATTTCTTCTTCTTCTTTAGGGTTACTAGTTAAATCATCTTCTTTATCATCAGAAAAGAAGTTAGAATAGTAACTTTCTTTAAATAGTTATAAAAATATTTTAAACTAATAATAATAATAGGATTCTTAGTAAAAATAACTCCCCCTTTCATAATACTACTTAATTTTAATATCTTAGTAAGTTTAGAGGATAGTAATAAATATTCTAGTATATTAGGAAACTCTTTAAAATATAAATAAATAAATAATTTCAAGCGAAATAATTCACCTTTATATTATTATAGGAAATTGAAACTACTAATAGAGTTATTTTCCTCGATAAAATTAAGCTAAACTTAAAATTTTACAATAGAGTATTCTTAGATAGATTTACTAAAGAGAAAAAACGCGTTAATAGAGAAAGAGGAAAAAAGGAAATAATAAGAATTAAGTTTATTAAAATAAAAGAAATCAGCTAAAAACTACTAAATAAAACAAATTTCCTAAGAAGAATATAAAAAGGTATTTTAGTTTTAAAACTCGTTATCCTTATTAGGTAAATAAGAACGAAAAATACCTAAAGTAATTATAAACTCTAATATTCTATTATTTTTTAGACCTACATCAGAAAATAATTACTTTAACTTAGAAATATAACTAGTAAATACTAATACTAGATTATTAATAGAAAAAGATATAAAATACTCTAGAAAGTTAGTAATAGTATTATATTAGTTAATATTAATATTCATAGCTTATATCTTAACTTTAATAGAGGATTTCTTAGGTCTAATAAAACTTTTCTTAATAGACTTAAGAAGCTTATCCTATAGTTAGAATATTAATAATAACTAATATATATTATTATACTTAAAGCTAATATATAGAATCTATATTAACAATATAAACTACTTATTAAATAAGAAAAAAACTATTAAAAATATTAATATAGAAGAGAAGAAAGAAAACTAATAGGTAAAAGATTAATAAATAATTTATTTGTTATATATAAAAAGATCGGATTACTAGCAATTTTAGAAAGAACTAACCGATTACCCTTACTAATACTCGACAAAAACAATTAAATATATAATAGATTATAATAGCTTTATTAATTCCTTTTATTCAAGTACTTATAGACCTATTTTAGGAAACCATTTACCCTTTTTTATTTATTTAGTATATTACTTAGATTATATAAACATATCTCTAGTAACTCTACTACTATGGGGGTATATTAGAATATATATAATACGAGGGGCTACTATATAACTCTACTAGCTATTATACGACTCGGGTAGCTTATATAAAATATAACCGTTCTATTTATACGCGTTCGAACGCTTCATTCTAATTAGAAAAAGACATACCTTTCAACAACCTACTTTCAGACCATATACCATATTATTTATCCATCATATGAATATAATTCTAAAGTTTATCTAGAAATAACTTATGAAGAGTAAACTATTTCAATAGTAAGAATTACTCAGTTATTTTAGTTTTGTAATTTCTATTCCTTAAATATTAAAGTTCAAATATTTGAAAATAGTCTATCTGAAATATCTTATTTAAAAGTACTATATATAAATATTGTTAGATTTAAGATCTAAGAGAACTATTTTAAAGTCTAATTAAGAAAATAGAATACTTAGAAATTCTAAGGTAATACTAGAAGTATTTAAATAGATTATAAGATAGTTTGAAAAAAGCGTATATTTTAGGAACATTAAATTATACTTTATAAGTAATTCATTTATAACAATAAAGTATTTAATTAAGCTAAGTCTAAGAATATAGTTCAGACTTAAATATTAGATCTTAGTTTTATCAAGAGATAGAATTCCTAAAATAATATTAATATAGATATTTTCAATATAAGTAATATTATCTAACATTAAATCTAGTATATTCTTCCTATTTAGACTATTAAGGACTTTTTGAATAATCTTTCTGTTTTACTTAGTTATGGAGAAGTTAGCTAAATTATATCAAATTAAATCTATTCCTTTACTTAACTTAAAAGATCTTCTTGTAAAAAAGTTTATTAAATTAGTAGTTTAGATTATTTTATAGCTATTAAAAACTATATTCTATAAAAGTATACAAGATTTGTGAATAATTAAGAAGACTTCTAGGAAGATTATAGTTAACTTTCTAAGAAGTATAAGATAAACATTTATATATATTAAGCTAAAAAGGTAGTAGCTATTACTAAATTTACTACTTAAAAGAGCCATTTTAGCTTTTAGAATATCTAGAAATATCTTTTTAGCCTTATTAGTATACTTTTTAGAGTTTAGCTATCTCTTTTAAGTTAATTTCTAGTATAAAATATAAAGTTTAGAATTATTTACTTTATCTATAATATTATTTTAAATAATAAGTATTATCTAAATATTAGGGGATCTAATATGTAAGCTAGTAATAGTATATTTAATATATCTATAGTCTTTAAAAAGTATAAATAGCTTCTAAAACCATCTAGATATTTTAATCTAACCTAACATGTATCTGATTTTCCCGTAAGAGTAGTTAATATAAATCGTATTATACTATAGTTTTTTATTAAGCTTTTATTAGTATAAAATGGAACTAAGAAGATTTCTCTATATTCTATTAGAGTTTTAATATGGAGGTTTAGAGTTTCTCTTTTAAAAGTATTCTAGTACTAGGTTTTAATTTAAGAAAGTAAAGTATATTAAATAAATATTTAAAACTGTTTTTAACTATAAAGATTCCCTAAATTTTAAAGGTCTAATATATAACTATTTAGAAATCAATAGTATATTACTAAGAGTACTATACTAGACTAGAAATATTTAAATTAGCTTTCTTAAGAACTTTCTTATATTTAATTCTAATTTATTATTATATAACTAAATTATTCTAAATATATTAATATTTTAGAAGTCTTAGAAAAGCTTAAAAGGAGATATTGTTAATATTAAGGAATTCTATTTGAGTAAAAATTAGAAAGCTATTATTAATAATAGTATTAACTCATATCTAAATTATATTATAATATTTCTTTATCTTGTTATTGTTAGATTCCTAAATTATTTAAAATTCAAGATCTATTATATAATAGTTAAAGATTCCCTTAGTCTAAGGAATATAGAATTGAGTATTTATAGTTTTCGATTAAGTATTATTCTGTTATTTAAGCTATATATTAAAATTAAGTAGATTAATCAATTTTAGAATATTGAAATTAGGTTAAATATCTAGATTAATATTTTTCTAGATATTTTAGCTAGTTATATAGAATTTAAGCATAATATACTAATAGTTAAAGTTAGATCTATTAAATAGCTTTACTATTATATTAAAATTACTAATAGTTAAGTATACTATGTTCGAGTAGTTTTGAAAAGGATTAATAAGATAAATTAAGAAAGATTTTCTTCATATTAATTAATTATAAGTAGTTTAGAGATAATTAAATATTCCTAGGCTTAGAATGATAATAAATAAGTAATATAGTATATAGTTTGGAAATAGGTTATTGAAAAGTATATCTTATTTAAACTAGAATAAAATACTTAAACGTATCTAAATAAAATAGTTAAGCCTTACATAAGCAAGTAGAGTCGCAACGTAGCCTTAGTACTATACCTATTCTTACATTATAATAATAGGTAACTTCATCACTATTTTAATTAGTTATAAACTAATATTAGTATGAATACTATTATTAGGTAAAATTTATAGTTAAATCTATACATAAAGTAAAGAGTTTAGATATTATTCTAGGTATAGAGTAACAGTAACTAAATAGTATCTATTATATTTATAAAACTTATTATTCTTACTATCTCTAGGAGAAAGAAATTAGTAATATTTGTATCAGAATATACCTAAGCTTTGAATATAATAACTATTTTATTTTATATATATTAGCTAAGTTATTACTAGAATATACTAATTCTTCCAGTTTAGGGATATATTCCTTAGAATAATATTTTAGTTATTTAAATAATTAATAGAAATATCTCCTTTATCTTTCTAAGAAATAATTACTAAGTTCTTGATATAAATATTAAACTAAATATCGTGTTTCTTATAGTACTAAACTATCTGCGTTTTAAATTTCGAAATGGTTTCCTATATATTAGTCTAGTTAGTTATTATTTCTAATACGTTATACTTTATAGGCTATTTAGTTTATTTTATCAAAATATATCTATTATTCCCTCTTTTTGTTTTACTATAATATCTTCTATTTCTTACTCTATAGAGCTATTTTCTAACTCAGAAAAAATAGATTAGCTACCAGTATCCTTTAACTACTTTATCTAGAATTCAAATAAAGGAATAAGAAAAATATTATATATCTAGTAATACTATTCTAGTAGATATATTTTATATACTTATTCTTCTATTCTATTAACTATAAAGGTTTTAACATATTTGAATACTAATATCAAATATTTAAACTTAAAACCTTTATTAAAAGCTTATTAACTATTTATAAATTATATATTAATAACTAATATCTTAAGTTATACATTCTTACGCAATTCCTAACTATTACTTACTAATATTTTACTATTTAGTAGTATATTTAGTTAATATTAATAACCTAATCTATAATATTTTATATTATTAAGTTTTCTTTACTTTATATTCAATTATTCCTAAACAGAGCGTATATAGTGTTTCTATTAATAAATACTTAGTAGTATTACATTTATCATTACTATGTATAAATATAGTTTCCCTAAATAATATTAGTTACATAATAAGTAAACTACTAGTAAATACTCCAAAGTAATAGTCTCATATCTAATATTTAATATATTTATCTTATTTAACTATAGATTTATGAGTAATATATTATTAATAGCTATAATTTAGTTAATTATACTACTATAAACCTTTCTTAAAGTTAACTAGTAAAAGGCTTACTTTTAGTACTAATAACAATTTCTAGAATACTAAACTAGTATTCTAGCTTTCTATGGAATATTACTATTAGGTCTATAATTATGATCTTCTTTATCATTAAAATAAATATTATAAACTTTATAAACCTATCTATAATTTTGGATAAAAGTATATATACTACTATTTCTATATATATTCTCTAGTACTCTTATAAAAGAATCTTTACTAAACTCTGAAATAATCCTACTAAAGTGAATAAAAACTATAATCAGTTATGTAGCTTATATTTTAGTATGCCAATTCTTCAATAGATTTAATATAATGTTATATCATTATATATATTTATAGCTATATCAACTAATAGAAATTCTATTCTATAAAACTATAAATTATATTAATACCTATATAATTTATTTTACGTTTATCATAATATGAATAAATAATTCTATATCTTAAGAACTCTATATTAGGTATAACTGATCTTTTTAGAAATGAAATATCTTTTTTAGATTTATCAAGTATTCTTTTTATTTACTGGCTATTCTCTAGGCTTTCTCGATATATATTTAATAATTCATGTTATAAAACTATAGTTTCTTAATAACGTATTTCATATCCTTAGAATTCTATATAGAATTTACTATTTTATTATTTATAAAGCTTCTTATTACTAAATATAAGATATATTATGTTAGAATAATAATTCTAGTCTTTTATTAATTCTCTTACCTACTAGTATTTACTAAGTATTCTCTATCTTCATATATATATTCTTACTATAAGTAACTATAATTATAATTATTACTATCCTCCTAGTATCTCTAGTAAAATAATACTCTAAAGGAGTTAAGTAACTTCTATTTCTAAGTCTAGTTTCTATACTTAAGTACTTTTCTTAGATTTATATTATTGAAATGAAAGCTTTTACTAGTTCTAAACTATTTTTAGTTTTAGTAACGTTTTAATAAATATCTACTAATAATAGCTTGGTAAGATATAGCTTATTTATAAAGATTAGTAGTATGTTATGATACTCTACTTTCCTTTTTATATAATCTAGTTATCTAAATACTTTATTTACTAGATTAACAATTCTAAACTAGTATTCCAGATTAGAATTGAATATTAAGAGTTTATAGATCTAGTAAATAAGTTTTCCCCAGAAGTCCCATATTAGTATTATAATAATACTTATTAAAGTTTGATAATTTATTAAATCTACAAGTTTCTTTAAGAATCCTCTTGAATAATACTTTTAAGAGTAAAAGTTCTTAATAATAACTAATAGTTTTTATTAGCCTATTCCTTATCTCTACTTTACTCTACTAGGTTTCTTAGAATAATAAATAATTAGTTACTATAGCTTTTCTACTTTTTATAATCTAATACCTAAAATCATTTACTATAATATATCTACTTCTATTTTAATCTCTCTAATAGAATCCTAGTATTAGAAAATAGTTATTATTTAAAAAGCTATTATAATATTGAATATATAAATTCTATATATTCTAACTATAAGAGAACTTCTTTCTTTATTCTCTTTTTAAAGAATATTATCAATAATACTATTATTTCTAAGTAATTAATAGTAAGTTTATAGTAGGAACTATAGAAACCTAGGAATATTTAAAGTCCTTTTCAATGTTTCTAGTAGTTTCTATTTAGTAATAGCTCAGACCTTTACTAGGTCTATCTTAATACCTTTCTAAGTAACTATATATTTTAGGAAATTTATTCTTTCTATATAGAATTTATATTTAAAACATTTAGTAAAAAGATATATTTTATATAACTTAATAAATATTTATAATAATATTTTAATATAGTTCCCTCTAGTATTTATTATATATATTAAAGTATTATCTATATATACTATATATACTATATAGTATATATTATCTAAACTAGCAAATATATAATAAATATATATTTAAAAAGCTATTAATATATTAATAAAACTAAACAATATTACTATATATTTATAATAGCTATATTATATCCTAAATACTCTTTTCTAATAATTCTCTAGCTTAATCCTAGTATAGTAGTAAACGTCTTTAGAATTATTCCCTAAAATCTATCTAGAAACTTTCTAATAAGTAGTAGTAAGTATTGGTTTTTAACTATAACTTTGTTGAAACCCCTATAATTAATATATAGGTACAAAGAACTATGTTCTTTTAGAATAAAAAATATTAATATGCTTATGTTATTTATAGATAACTATATATATTTATCCCTAGGTTTTCTATAATATATACCTTTAACTCTTCTAGTTACTACTTATTTAATAGTTATAAAAATCTATAGAATCGTTTTTCACTTAGTTCTAAGTTAATAGTATATTGAGTACTCTTAAACACTAAAATCAATTGTACTATAATTTCGTCGAAAGTTTTTTATTTACTTATACGTTACCTAGGGATATCTATAATTATAATATCTTTATTTACTTCTCTAACAACTTCTATATAGATTTTAAAGTCTTTGCTTACTTTACTAATATATAATATAAAAATAGTCTTATTATTCTTAATAATCTTTTAAATAAATACCTCTAGTTTAATAAGAAATATCTATTTATAATACTAAGTATTTATCTAAGTATTTATTATAATATTTCTTTCACTAGAATACTATTTTAATAAAACGTTTATATATTCTTCTAACTAGTAAGTATTAATAAATAGTTAGTATAATTTCTATAAGTAATTATTTAAGTTTATAAGAAATAATATTAGCTAGTAATACGTTCCTAATTCTAATACTAAACTATTACATGCTTCTCAAATAAATATAGTTAATTTTACTAGAACTTTAGTCCTAGTAATATTACTAGTAATTGATAAATAAATCTATTTACTAATAGGAAGGCTATACTGTATAGCATACACTACCGCGTATAGTATTTACACCTCCGCACGTATATAGGATATATAGCTATATACTTCTATATATATATAGTATATATAGCTATATACCTCTATACTTTACTAGTAATACTTATTACTAGCTATAGTTTTATATTATAATAATAAGTAAGTAATTACTATACTACATATCCAGAGTTTTATATAGCTATATATATAGCTATATAATATAATAATAATAATAGTAATAATAAATACTAGAACTTTTTTATATTAATATAATAAGATTATATATAGTATATAATTATCCTTACTAGATAAACTAATACTAATTAGTAGTTAACTTATCTATTCCTACTATATTATAGATTAGTAGGGTTTTTAATATTACAAGAAGTAATTATAAACCTTTTATTTAAGGTTTATATAAAATAAAAGATTATAAGTATTAACTTAAGTATCTTAGAGATATTCCTTTTACTTAACTCCCTTACTAGGAATTTCTAGATTATACAATAAACTTCTTATTAAAGCTATTATTAAAGAGTTAACTATATATGTGTAAGATAGCTTAATTCAAAGTATTCTACAAAATACTAAAACAATAAACCTAAATAATACCTTTTAATACTAACTATAAAGTATTTAGTAAATATAATAGCTTTTTTGGAATATTACGAGACTTTTATAGTATAGAAGATTTATAATATCCTATATTTGTTATACTTAAGAAACTTGTATAATATTTTTAAACTTTTTATTTCTTCTTAAAAGTTTTCCCTTTTTTAAAAGTTCTATACCCCTTTTATTAATATATCTAAACTTTAGTTCAAATTAAACTTTAGATTAAGTTTCAGTATAATAATAGCTCAAGTAACCCTAGGTAATAACTATTTAATTCTAGAGAGGTATAAGCTATATATTAATACAGATCTATTTAGAAAACTCTTCAAAATTAACTATAGTAGTTTTATAGAAATAAGTACTAAAGATATTACTATTTATATGGTATTTCATATGTAGTAATATAGTTTCCTAAAGACTTATAGTTATTAGGTTTTTACTTAATTTAAAATAGATCTTAATAGATATTTTATAGAGAAATAGTAACTCATCAATAAATACGTAATCTACTATTTTTAGGAATACTTTATTAACTATAGAATTAAAGTAATATAAAAAGAAAGAGGATTTATACTATATTATACTAATTTACTTAAGATAAAACCTTTAATTATTAGATTCTTACGGAGTTCTATAATATAAAATAGTATCTTTTAAGCTTTAAGACTAACTCTAAGTATTACCCCGAATAAATTGATAATTTCCTCGAAATAGATAAAAAGCTAGAAATACCTCTCTATACTATTAAACTTAAAATTCAAATAGTAATACCTATAGCTAAATCCTAGTTAAAATCTAAAAACCTCATATAAAATACCTAGTTCCTACTACTACTTATATATAATATATAATTTCTACTACTACTAGTAAGACTACTAATCTTTCAGCTATATAATATGGAGTTTTCTTATTAATAAGAGATATACTAAGATAATAGTAATATATAATACTTTTAGTAACTTAAATATTCATTATATACCCCCTTTACTTTTCTATTTAATAACTTATCTACTGAATATATAATAAATCTTACAAAACTATATAATAAAAAATATAAAATATAGTAGAGATTTATATAATATTCTCGAGACTAAAATATATACCTTCTATAATTATTACTTTCAATTTAGTATTTTATATTATATATAAATAAAAGTTTTCTTTATTATACTAAAAGATTAAACTTTTAATTTTTACTTTAAATACTTTATATACCCTAGTTAAAACTTATGATTTAATTAGATAGTTATACTTATTTAGTAGTATTTTAAAAATAATAAGATCCATTAGATTTACTTTTCTAATTAGAAAAATACTATTCTTAGAAATAAAATAATTAAGAACTTTGACTAGAATAAAAAAGAAGTATTTAAGATATCTATTATAAAGTTCATAAATCTCTAGAAGATAAAACGAACTAACTAATATACTAATAGAGTCTTCTATAACTAACTTATAAATATATACTATAATATACTAAAATACTAATTAGAATTCTTTAATATTAAAATAGTTTTTTAGAATGTTTATAATTAATTATACTTAATTATAAATAATATTATAATATTCTAACCTTTTTAATACTTTTAGAGTAATAGAAATAGTAGTAATATGTTTATAGAATAGTTTTAGACTATTTATATATATAATATACCTTAGAGTAATACTTAAAATTATAACAATATCTATAACTACTCCTAATTACTTTAGAATAGATATTAATTTCCTCTGTTTTCAATATATACTTATAATAATAAGAAATACTATATAAATAATGAAATAGGTTATTGATCTATAAAATATACTTTTAAGGAATAGTATATCTTATACAATAAATATAAATTAGATAAGAATCTTAAAAAGTATTTTATAGTAGTATTTTAAGCCTACTTCGCTAAATATAAAGATATTAATAGTTTGAATAATAATTTCTTAGTACCCCTAAAGGATAATAGGTATAAGGAGCTTATTAATTAGTACTAGATATGATATAACTTTAAGGATTATATCTTTACTATTATTCAGGAGATATGTTTTATATTATATTTTAGTAACTAGTTTATTACTTTGAATAGAAGTAGAATTACTAGAATCCTTTAAAATTAATTAGTATTCTATGTTTCTACTAAAGCTAATAACTTTGATAGTAAAACTACTACGAGTACAGATATAATCCCTATATATACTTTTATACTTAAAAACTATTATTTAGAAATTATTTTTCAAGAATCTTATTCAATTTAGGTATTACTAATCTTTCGATTATTAGTAATTCTTAGTTTATAATTTTTGAATAAATAATTAAGTTTTCTATAATTGTTATATTTCTATGGAATCGACTAGTTATAATCTACTTTAGTAATATTATTCCGATTATAATATTTAGAATAGTCAATATTCTTATACTATTTAGCATTATTATATTCTTTATACTATTACATAATATTAATTTCTTATTCTACCTCGCGGATAAACATTACCTTAATATTATATTTAAGGGTATATATAACTAGTTTTACTAAAGTAAAAAGATTGTGTTTATTATTTGAAAATAGGGGTATTTATAGATGTTCTTTAATAAGGAGAAAATATTTAGTTTTGTATGTTTCATAGAATCAGAAAAATAGAAACTTTACTACTACTTTAAATATTTAACTATAATATACTTCTATAATATCTTTATTAAACTAAGATATCTAGTTTAATACTAGACTTTCGAGGTTTTTGAGTAGTATTACTATTAGTACTAGATATATAATACTACTCTTTCTTATTTTAATTTTACTTTTCAGGATAATATTAAGTTCAATTTTAAGGTTATTATTGATATTATCTACTTTAATATCTATTCTATGTTTTATATAGTTAATATTACTACAGTATATAATACTACTCGCTTTTTATTAAATATCTTAGTAAAAAGAATATAAGAAGCTTTTAAAGTTTACTAGATCAACTCTTACTAAAGCTTTCTAGATTTTATTACTACTAATATAGGAATAATATTTTGATATAAAAAGTTTAGATTAGAAGTAAAAGCTATAGGATTAATAGTCTGAATAATACTAATTGAAATATATAATAGTATTAGTAAAGTTAAATATTACTATATTCTTTTCTACTAAATATATAAGATTTATTACAATAAAGTTTCTATAATAACCTAAGAAATATCCTTTTAGGTAGTATATAAGGTGATTAATAATATTACTAGCCTAAATAGCTTTATACCTATACTACCTATTTTTAGCATATATTTATACTTTATAGAGGATTTATTCTTTTTCTAAATACTATTACGTAGGCTTGTACTATATAGAAAATAATAGAGCGGATTTACTATGCTTATGCTAAATAGATTATTAATATTATTTCAATAATATATAATAGTTTTGATATCTTAAACATAGTAGTCTTCCTATTTTAGTCTCTTCTATATATATATATATATAGCGGGAGAAATAAGGCTAATAAAATCTATTTCGCCTTATTATTACTTTTAGTAAGATATATATTATTAAATTCTTTTGAAGCTTTTAAAAGTTTCGAATAATAACTATAAAGCTATACTTTAAAAATAACTAATTACCTTTACAAAGAATACTATTAATAGTAATATTAATAGGTATATAGTTAATAAAATATTACTTTAGTTATTTCCCCGATACTACTACTAGAGGTCTAATATTATAAAGAAATATATATTACTATAGTAGTATTTTAACTTTATCTATAACTATCCCTACAAAACTCTAGAATACTTATTAAATACTATAGAATACTATTATTAAATATAATACTAATTCTGTTATTATTAGTAATAATAATCCTCTATTTCTTTATATAATTAGTGATATCCTTAATATATTACTAGGAATATTTATATTTCTAAGGTTTATAGTAGTTACTATTCTAGTTTATATATTCAAACATAAGGTTTATTCTATAGTATATTTTATAGTTAAAGAATAATTAGATATAGCTTTCTCTTTTATCTTTCCAAAAAAAAACATATTAGTATAATACTAGGTTTGCTATTTAAAGAATTAATCAAAAAAGAAGTTAAGAGTATTATTACTAATAGTATTACTAAGGTTTTTTAGTATAACCCTATTCTCGATAAAGGTTATAAATATTTTAAATTATATATTATTAATAGGATTAAGAATAAGAATATAAATAACATATATAAGAAATTATATTTTATTATATTTTATAATCTAAGGTTTTAGTAATAATAGTAAGTTTGAAATATTAATATAATTACTAATAATCTAAAAGAATAGTTAATAGTTAATTTTAACTATAGCCCTAGTTCTCTTCTAGTATAAACATATAATAGTATAGTTTTAAGATATTATTTAAGCTTATATTTAAGTTAAAACAGAACTTGTAAAGTATAATATAGCTAATATGTTTTTGTATTTTGAAAAAAAAAATTCCCAGGCTTTATAATAATTATTATTAAGCTATTATATAGTTTTACTAAGGCTGGTACTTACTAGTAAGTAACCTATTCTAGGTTTTGTTAAGAGTAGTTATAAATAGAGATATTAATATATAACCTATACTTCTTTATGTTATACCTTACTAATAAGGATTTTAGTTTTATAAGTAAATCAATAAATATTACTTTTAGCTTCTCTCATACTACTATCTCGTATTATTAAGATAAGGAACTCTAAAAGGTTTCATTTAGGGTAAAGTTAAAGATTACTTTTATAGAGATTACTCTTTTTATATTTAATAGAAGTATCTTAAGCCTTAATAGTAATACTCACTACTTATATTAAAAGTACTAAGAATAAAAACTAATACTTTTTAAGATGTATATTATACTTAAAGTATTTAAGAAAGTATATATTAAATAGTAAATATATGGAAGATGTTTCGCCTTAATATACTAACTTAAGGTATTATTTAATTTCTCGCGTATTATATAAGAGTAATAACCCTCTTATAATAATCCTACTATTCTTAATAAGTACTTTAAATAGTAAATTAAGTATTTTAACTATAATTTTAACTTTATATTACTTGATTTCTCTGAAGTATATTTTTATACTTTTGTTAATAGCTCTTTTACTAATAATACTAATTTCTTATTTTAACTAGGATTTATGATAATCCTAAGCTAAGAAATAGTAATTAGTAATTACTATTTTAATTTCTATAGTAATTTTATATACTATTCGTCTACTAAAAATAAAAGAATTACTAAGAATATATTTATCCAAGAGATTTAGACTATAATAGTTAGTATAGATCTTACTTATATTATAGTTATATTACTTAAAAAGATCCTTAAGTAGTAAGATTTCCCCTAGACTCTAATTATTATATATACTAACTTATACTTACTCTATAAGTATTTTTTAAAGTTTAGTATTATTAAAAAGAAGTATTAAATAATTATTATTATAGTATTAAAGTAGTTATATAAGTATTATAAGTTTTATAAAGTATAATAAATTAATAGAGATAATAATATTACTAATACTTTTACGAGAAATATTTTGAATTATATTCTTAAGAGATTTATTAATTTAAACTATATAATGATTCGAATAGAAAGATAGGTTACTTGAGTAGAATAAATAAAGGGGTCTTTAGGTATTATTTGGTAAAGAGTAAAAGGATCGTTCTTAATACTATTTTATATTTATTTTCCATGTTATTTTAATAGTGTTTTTAAAATATATTTATAGCGTTTTTAGTACTAGCCTTTATATATAAATAGATAGATATAAAATATATAGTAAAAAGAAAAGTTACTAGTATGAGTAATACTATACTATATAATATATACTATTACGTATGATATATATACTTCTATATATATATAGTATATATAATTATATACCTCTATGTATATATAGTATACGTAATTATATACTTCTATACTTTACTAGTCCTACCTATTACTAGCTATAGCTTTATATTATAATAGTTAGTAAATAACTATTATAATATAGATCTCAAGTTTTATATAGCTATATATATAGCTATATTATCTAGGAATAATAATAATAAATACTAGAACCTTTTTATACTTATACGAAAAGATTATATACAGCATATAATAATTTCTACTAGATAAACTAATATTTATAAATATAAATCTATACTGATTACTATTTTATAAGGATATACCTTATAGTTTATACGGAGAGCCAGGATAGCTAGGATCGGAATACTATATATATATAGATTACGTGATATAGTAGCTTTAAGCTACTATAGGATAAAAGCCCTCTTATAGCTACTACTAGTTAGCTTACTAAGTTAAAATCTTATAATTTATAGAAACCTACTTTTTACTATTTATAACTTATAGAAACCTATTTTTCTACTAAATACTCTTTCCCCTACTAGGTTTTTAGCTATTCTTTTATAATTCTTTAACTTCTACTTCTTAGAGGGGCAAAGCTAGGATTTCAGTAATAGCTCTATTATAATAAACAGTTACTAAATATATAGTAATAGTACTAGAAGTAATAATAATGCCTAGAATTATAGCTACTAAAAGTTCTACTGAATATATAACTACTACTATAGCTAATTATATAATAATTATATTACTTAAATAAATAGTATTCATATATTCTCTTAAATAATAGTCCTCTTTTATAGAGATAATAATAGCTTAGCTATCTAGTAGTAAACGTATAGTGATTCTTACGCTGTTAATTTATAATATTAACTATAAGGATTATTCGAAGCCCCCTAGTTACTTATATAGCCTCTTTTATAAGGGTATTACCCCGTATGAAATCGAGGATTAGCTAATAGTAATTTAAGATAACTACTCTTTATACCTAGGGGTTTATATAATATACTAGATCTAGTAAGCTATATCCAAACTAATATATAGCCTATAGACCTAGTAGTGTAACTACTACTATACACTATTACTAGACCTTATATAAGCTAATTTTATAGTATTTATTCGCTGTTTATTAACTAACCCTATATTATAAGAACTATACCTCTATAGTATACTTTATATACTTTCATACGAGGGCTAGTCCTTACTAAAGTTTTACGCTAAATAGTTAGCTATCTATAAGGTTTTAGGTACCCCTAAGCTAGAAGTATCGAGGCTCTATACTTTTACGTTTTTCTATTACTTTAAAGTTAGGTTTTAATAATACTTATAATACTAGAAGTTTAATAATTAGGTATTTGAAATAGTAGCTTTAGTAGCTAAGTATTTATAGGAAATGTTATAGCTTTACGAGGAAGGCTTTAGTAG
Source organism: Colletotrichum trifolii (assembly GCA_004367215.1). Classification (NCBI taxonomy): domain Eukaryota; kingdom Fungi; phylum Ascomycota; class Sordariomycetes; order Glomerellales; family Glomerellaceae; genus Colletotrichum; species Colletotrichum trifolii. The sequence goes on along the minus strand of RYZW01000239.1, from coordinate 16,724 downwards.
TATTAGGAATACTATTACTAAGGGGTTAGTACTTAAATATTATAGGGAGACTAATACTCTAGAAAACTCCCTAGTAAAAAGGCTATGCATTGAAGAGTGTGAGTACTTTGAGGGCTACTTTTTGTGTGAAGTATATAGTAAGTTAGGCTATACTATAGCTATTTATTACTATAATAAATTCTATATATTTTGCTAGAGATTAGGCTACCCTATAAAAGTTTACTATAAATACTTTGTTGAGGGCTTAAAGAACCCCTAGAGTTATATAAAGCCTAGGGTTATATAGTATAGTAAAAGTATCTTATACGGGATCATTATAAGTACCTTACTAAGGGCTTAAGAAATCCCTAGAGTTATATAGAACTTAGGGCTATATAAGAGGGCTTAGAAGAGCTTATTAGTAAATATATACTAATATTTTAGTAGTTTAACTAACCACGAGAAACTCTATATACCTAATCAGTATTTAGGAAACTTTATATATAGGAAGGGGTTAGATACTTTAGGTTTAGTTTTAAAGATGCTAGTTAATATACTAAAGCCTTGCTGATGGGTAAGAGACCTTGTAGGTTAATATACCTATGGGAAGTATTATTGTTTAATATAGTAATGGGAGCCTTATGCGTTAATATATATAAAGGATAAGTGCTTTTATGCGTTAATATACGTATAAGATAACTTTTATATATTAATATATGTATAGGATAAATAACTTTTGTATATTAATATACGTATAGGAAGAATCCTTTTTATTATTAATTATTAAATAGTCGGCAAATAGCTAGCAAAGCTATTTTTTCAAAAAGCAACTATATAATATTTACAGGCTTTAAGGCGTAAGGCTTATAGAAGGGGGGATAGTTATAAAGATATACTTTATAGCTTATATAGAGAGTTAGGATAGCTAGGATTAGATTACTATATATATATATAGATCACGTGATATAGTAGCCTTAGGTTATTATAGGATAAAAGCCCTCTTATAGCTACTACTAGTTAGCTTACTAAGTTAAAGTCTTATAACCTATAGAGACTTACCTTTCTACTGAATACTCCTTCCCCTACTAAGCCTTTAGCTATTCCTTTATATATTTCTTTTTTATTATTTTAGAGAATAATTATCAAGCTTTTTATTATTTTCTTTTTAGGAAATAATTTCTTAACTAGTATAAAAATTATTCATTCTATTTCTATATTTACTTACCTCTCTAGATTCTTTTAATATAGAAACTAATATTAATAATTTAGACTTAAATATAAAAGTTTATAATACTTTACTTTTAGCTAATTATTAGTATTAAGTTTATATTTATTTTAGTTTTATAGTTTATAGTTCTATACTTTATCTTATTATATAAGAAATATATTTTTATAATCTATAGTATAGCTAATATATATATATATATATATATATATATTTATAGCTTAGAATAGATATAGTATTACTTAACTTATTAATATTTTATTACTATCTACTTAGTATTAATAAAACTAATATACTTATTTAAATTATTACTCTTAGGAAGAACCGATAGCTTACTCTCTACTACGACTATTAGTAGATATATTACCCCCTAAAATATAACTTTAGCCCTCCTACCCCCCCTACTAACTACTATAGCTAACTTCTAGTTAATCTAAAGCTAAACCCCTTATAACTATAACTAGTATACCTGCCCCGCGTTAACTTTTTCGTAGATGATAAATAACTAATACCTCTTTCTATAACAACCTTATACCCTTATACCCTTATACCTTCATAGTTACACATAACTCAAATATCTCAAAATATTCAATTACTACTAACTATAAATACTCTATTTAAATATTTATTATAACCTTAATATCTATAACCTTAATATCCTCTAGACTNACTAAGCCTTACCTACCCCCGAGATAAGACTTTATACTACTAATATAAAGGTTCTCCGCTACTAATACAAGCTAACTTAAAATCTCTATATAAATATAGTAGGACTTAGCTTACTTTTATTAGTAAATAGTTTTAACATATTAAGTATAGCTAATATACGAATAATACTTATATAAATAGAGATACTTCTAATATAGCTAGATAGCTTTTAAAACCCCTATAATTATAATATTATAATACTCTAAAATATCTAGTAACTAATATTATAATAAAGTATTAATTTTAAAGTATTATCTAATTAAAACTTAACTACTAATATTATTAGCTTAGTATAGTAATTTATAAGATAACTAGATAATTTTCCTTTCAATATCTATAAATTACCTTTTAATTATAATATTCAGAATAATTTTATTAAAACCTAGTTTAATATACTAATAACTTTAGTTATAATAGTTATAGCTAGATATCTCTATACTTATCT
>RYZW01000239.1:0-14189 GCA_004367215.1 Colletotrichum trifolii | reverse complement strand
GTTCTTAACTCTATAACTTTAATAGTTATTTTTAGCTATATATATTAAGCCTTAGTCTTAATAAAGCTTTCCCCGACTATTACTATGAGGTTTTCTATTACTATATAGTTTAATATTAGAACTAGGGGTATAATTATCTATAATAATTAGTAATTTCATTACTATTTTAACTAGTTATAAGCTAATATTAGCATGAATACTATTATTAGGTAAAATTTATAGATAAGTCCATATATAAAGTAAAGAGCTTAGATACTATCCCAGGTATAGAGCAAAAGTAACTAAATGAATTATTACTCTTAAGGATAATAGTAGTAAGAGAAACTATAAGTTTATATAAGTTGGCTTATATTCCTTATTTTATATTAATCTACTAGTATAGTACTATGAGAATTCTTATAATTCTTTAATTTCCAATATAATATCTCTAATCTTTAAAATAAAAATATTAAACTTCTCTATTTATTTTATAAGTTTAAAATATGTAGTAGAAATAGATAAAAACTTCTTTTTTATTTTAATTAAATCTTAATATCCCTAAATTCTAGTATAATATTAACTACTTAGTATAATACTATATAAATAACTAATATTTTCTCTATTATCCTTCTTAAATTTCTACTTATATAACTTTTCTTATATATCTAAGTTAATATATTACTCGTAAATAAATACAATAAAGTTAATTTAAATAGATTTACTTTCTAAGCTAGCTTTATAATTTCTCCATTCTATCTAGAATTAAAGTATTAGTTTTATAAATACCTATTAGGTATAGTAGTTAATTATATTACCTAGTTAGATCTAGTAGCTATCTTTAATAGTTATAATCTAATTATTAATTTATTCAACTATAAACTCCTCCCTTATTATTCTATAATTATATAAAACTAATTTCTTCTCATCTTTGAATAACTTAACTATTACTAATTACTTAACGATTATTAAAGAAAGATTATGATTTATTCTCTATTAACCTCTTATTATATTTATTTCTATTCTTAATATATTATTATTTAAGATTTTATATTCCTAAGTATTTTACTTATAGTATTTACTAACTATAGTCTAAGTAAAAGTAATAACTATAATAATACTTAGGTTTACTTATTAAATCTAAGTCTTAACTACTAAAAGCCTAATCACGACTTAGCTTTTAGAAGTAAAGTAGAAATTACTTTATCTTTTCTTTTTATATTAAAAAATAAGTATTCTTTCCTTTAGGATATATTCTATATAGTATTTCCTGATAAATACCTTTTCTCGACTTCTTTAATATATTATTAGCAAAAGCTTATATTAATACTAAGCTTAAGATCATCTTAAATAATATATAAACGATATTTCTCTTTAGAATTATCTTCTCTTAGAATAATCATTCTATTATCATTAGTTTTTTATTTCTTAATCTTTAGTAAAAATATAGTATAATAGCAGTAGTCTTACTATATATCTCTATTAAGTTAAATACTAACTATTAAAGTTCATTAAAGTTTATATTAGGTCTATACCTATAAGGTAACTATTCCCTATAGTATTGGTTATTACTTACTATTTCTACTTATATTAATTATTTGAAAAATTAAATAGAAATAATAGAGTTATAAACATATAGCTAAAAGCCTCGACTAGAAAAAGTTCGGATATATAGGTAAAGTCTATATTACTATATAGATTATTACTTAAGAGATCTAAGTTATGATCTTTCTACTAAAAACCTTTTTAGTACTTTACCAGCTAGTTGCTAGGCGTATTATATAATCTTTTTATTATATCTTTATGCTAATCATTATTAATTTGAAACTTAATTTAGTCTTATTAGCTTAAGTATTAATTTAGATATAATTAAACCTCTTTTATCAGTTTTTAAAACTCATTCTAAGTTTAGCTTAATATCTAAAACTACTTCTAGTATTAATAAGATAGCTAGTAGAAAAAAGGTTCTTCTATTAAGTACTCTTACTATTGTGAAATCTCTGAATATTTTAAGAATAAAGTTTTTTTATTTTTTAGTAATTAACTTAACTAGTAGTTTTATAACTTCTTCTATAAGTATTCTATATAAGTTTTACTTTAAATAAAATATTATCTTATTAGATTGAATACTTTAGGTAGTAATAAGTTTTTTAAAGATAACGATCTAGGTTTTATAAAGGTTATAAGTATTTAGAATATAATTTACTAGATATCTAATATATCTTTTTAATTTAACTTAAAATAATGTTTTTCAAAATACGTTATCTATAATATTTCTTCTATAGGTATACTTAATAACTTTAAATATAAATCTACTTCTAGTGGAAGTATAAGTTTTAATAAAAGTTTCAAATGTATTCTAGTATTTACTAATAAGAGTATTATTTATACTAAGTTTATTTAATTCTATATAGTACTTTCTAGTTGTTTCGAATATTTAGAGATGTATTATATAATATAATTACTATTTAGATTAATTCTACTTATAGTTCTAATGGGAGTCTTTCCATTCTTTAAGTAATTAGTTTCGTTCTAGTATAGTTACTTATTCTAACTAGTGTTTTAGTATAAAAGAAAAATACCTTAAAGTTAATTATTTATTCTATTATTTATCTTTTATGATTAGTTCCTCTATTAACTATTGTTACCACTCTTTTACTATTTTATTAAATCTTATAAATTGAAAGGCTTTTCTATTTTGTTTACTTATTCTTGAAATATTATCAATATTTAGGAGACTCCGTAATAAATTTTATTAAGTAGTATAAATATAAAAAGTAAACTCAAAAGTTTATTTTTAATAATAGATACTTAGGCATTACTGATATATATTTTAAGAAAGTTAAAAAGACTTTGAATAATATAATAAAATAAATAAACTAAGTATAATTTTGAAGTTAATCTAGAGATAGCTCATGAAGAATATATTTTATATAATAAGAACAGTTTAGTTTTCTTAGGTTTATAATCTCTACTTTTTAATTGTTAAGGATTAAGTGTTGAAGAATAATCTATTTGGTTATTTCTGCTCTATACTTGGAATAGTATGTAAGGTTTTTATTTGATAGATAGATTTAACTATAAATCTTACCTGATAATAATATTTATATATAATAAATAAATAATATAGTATATAGTTTGAATGTAGGTTGTTAAAGGTATATTTCATTTAAACTAGAATAAAGTACTCGAATATACATAAATAGGATAGTTAGGTTTTATATAAACTAGTAGAGTTATATAGTAGATTTAGTACTATACTTACTCTTATATACTCCCCTAGTAGTAGAACTACTAGAAATACTTTTATATCTTTCAAGTAATATACTAACAAAGAGAATAAGGTAAATAGTTTCTTAAAATAGGTTTCTAAGTGTTTGAATAAAAGATATTAATGAAGTTATTATAATTTATTATATTCCCGCTTAACGTAGTAGTGTAACGTCTAGTTGGCTTTTACTATTATAGTAAGAGTAGTAGGTTTAAATCCTGTAGCGGATAAGTATAACTAGTAGCTATGTACTTTACGATTATATAAACTATATAGTAACTACTACTAACTACTAATACCTACTAATAGCTATTAATAGCTAGTAACTATTAATATTAATAGTTAGCAACTACTAATATTAACAGCTAATAACTATTAATAGCTAGTAATAGGTATAACGGCTAGCTAGTATTAATATTACGTAATTACGATCTTTAAAGAGTAACTATAATAGATATAAACCTATATTTTCCTTTTATAATATACCTTCCGCATATATTAGCTATCACATTAACTAACTACATCTTACTACTTAAAGTTTTCTCTATTTAAATAGTTCCTCAGAACTAGTAATATCTTTAGGGTAAATAGGGTAAGAGCTAACTACTAGGTATAGTTTCTTTTAAAAAGTTCCCGAGAAGTATATAATTTTAAATAGATTAAAGACTTTTAATATAACCTTATAATCTATTATATATTCAATTATTTTTGTTATATTAGTAGGAATAATTAGTTAGTTGTTTTCTAAAATTAATAATTATCCGTCTTTTTTTATATATTGCTAATAGTTGTATTAAATGTCTTTGATCTATTTAATCGTATACTTCTCGGGAACCCTTTAAAGGAAGCTATACCTGGTAGTTAGCTTTTACTTTATTTACCCTATAAATACTACTAGTTCTAAGGAACCGTTTAAACGGAGAAAGCCTTAAGTAGTAAATATAGTTAGTTAATATAATAGCTGATAAATATAGAAAGTATATTATAAAGGGAAAGTATAAGCCTATATCTATTATAATTACCTTTTAAGAATTATAGTTACGTAATACTGTTACTAGCTAGCTAGTAGTACTTATTACTAGCCATTAATAGTTACTAGCTATTAATAGTAAGTTGTAGGAGCCGATAACTAGTAGTAGTTACTATATAGTTTATATAATCGGAAAGTATATAGCTACTAGTTACGCTTACCTGCCACAACATTTAAACCTACTAGTCTTACTATAAAACGGTAAACGGTAGCTAGACGTTAAACTACTACGTTAAGCGGGATTTGTTTATATATTATAAATAAATTATTTATTATTTTCTTCCTCATTAGTTACCCGCTTAATATAGTAGTTTAACGTCTAGCTAGCTTTTACTGCTTTATAATAAGAGTAGTAGGTTTGAATCCTATAGTAGGTAATTCTAACTAGTAGTTATATACTTTCCGATTATATAAAACTATATAGTAACTATTACTAACTATTAGCTCTTACTACTACTAGCTATACTATTAATAATTAGTAATTATTAATAACTAGCTAGTAGTAAGTATTACTAGCTAATAGGTATCTAGTATTACGTAACTGCGATCTTTTAAAGAGTAACTATAATAGATAGGCTTATACTTTCCCTATTTGTTATCTATTATATTGATTAACTATATTATTACTACCTGAGGTTTCCTCTATTTAAATAGTTCCTTAGCTTTAGTATTATCTATAAAATATATAAAGTTAGTAAGAGCTAACTACTAGGTATGGTTTTTTTATAGGGTTCCTAAGAGATATATAACTTTAAATAGATCAGAGACTTTTAATACAATTACTTATTAGTTTCTTTCCTTTTTTTATTAATATTTCTAAAAAAGGTTTTCTATATTTATAAGTAGTATGTTTTATTAATATGGATTTTATATATTAATTTTAATGTTAATAATATATATTATCTATTGCTAATGTTTGAACTATAGAATAACCCTCTTAAGTTTATTAAGAAAGAAATTAGCAAAGTAAAGGATTTTCTCATTAATGTTGGATAAGAAGCTATTAATATTAAAGTTTATAATATTATTACTGATATTTTAATGTGTTCTGATTTATGGTATTTATTAAATAAGCTTATACTAGTTTCTACCTATTTTACTCTTACACTCTAGTATATACTATTTAACTCTAACTTAGAAAGTAGTAGAAAGTTCGTGTTTAAAGTTATATTAAATATCTTTTATTATTATTTAATTAATAATAATAATAATTCTAATATTTAATATACTCTTCTTTGTTTCTTTAAGAAGTTTGTTTTATTTAGTATCTTTTACTTCTCTTTATCTCTTTTGAATAAAGTAATACTTATCATTTCGCCTTATCTTTCCTTATTATTAATATACTTATTATCTTTTGTAACTTTATTTAACAATATTCTATTTCTAAAATCTAAAGATAAATTATAGATACTAAGAAGGTTTATTCCTTTGTTAGTTTAAGCTTTAAGTAATAATATAAAGTTGAAATATTTCAACTAAAACCTTTTATTTAGTTCTATTTCATAGAGGTTTCTAATTTATAGGAATATTTATTACTATTTCTATCCCCTAAACTTATCGAAATACTTGAGTTTAGTAGTATTACTAAAAAAGCTACTATTCTTTTGATAAAGTTTATTACTATTACTATCTCTAAATATTTTTATAGTTATCCTAGAAAGGCTTCTACTTTTAAGATTTTTTCTAATGATAGGAAAGATGATTTAGGTACTAATCTTAAAATTAACAAAGAATAAGAACTTAAAGTTATTATTAATAAAGGAGAAAAACCTAAAAATACTATAAATAAAGAAGAGGAAAAAGAAAATAATATTAAAGAATTAGTTAAACTTCTAAAGAAATATATAAAGATTATACTTAATACTATAAAGGGGTTTTCTAGGATTAGGGATTAGGAGGTTTTTGCTAAGTTTAATAATTTTAAATATTAGTTTAAAACTACTTAATATTAATTCATAAAACTGAAAATAGATCTATTATTTTTAAGAATATTCTAATTAAGTTTACCTTTTCTAAGAAAAGTAAAATTATATAAAGGTATAAAGTTTATTTCTTTTAGATAGAAGTTATTAATAATATATAGTTTATTCGACATATTCTTTATGTAGTTTAGTATTTTAGTTTTATTTTTTGTTGAAAACTTTAGTTCTCTATTATGAGTATTAATAGTAAAGATTTAGTCTTTAATTATTATTCTTACTAGAAAACTAGTTTAAGAGTAGTATGTTTTCTACTTCTAAATAAAGCTTATAAAGCTTATAAGAAATATATAAAAACTGTTTATATTTTAGATAATAATAAAGTAAGTATTGTAGTTTAAGGTCTTTTTTTAAGTTCAATCTGTTTTTAATTGAAGAATTAGAAAGTAAGAGATATTAAGAAGTTTATTGTATTGAAATTATAGTTAAAATAATAGAATAAGTTTAAAATAATTTGTATTAAGAATACAAATATTTCTAACTTTATTCCTAAAACCCCTATTATTATATAATTCTTTTTGATTTAAATAGTTTACTTTCTTATTACTTTAATACCTTGAATGCTACTTCTTATCTAGCTTTTTTCTACTATTTTTATTTTTGAGTTTTTAGTAACTCTAACTAGGTTTCTTATTAGTTAAAGTCTCGTATTTTAGTTAGTTATAAGAAAGTATAGAACTTATAGTTTTAGATATAGTACTTTAGGTACTAACTTTAGTAAGGTTCTTCTATTTTTAAGATAAACCTTTATTTCTGTTCTTAGTTTTAGGGATTATGATTAATTCTCTATATCTATTCAAGTTATTCTTTATATACTAATTACTACTACTTATCTATTGATATAGGAATTTACATTTAAGTAATTTATTCTTAGTTAAATAAATACTTAGTTAGAAAGCTGTATGTTTTATAACTGATTTAAAAAGTATTATTATTTTCTTTTTCTCTATATTATTACTAGAAAGATAATTTACTTAAAAGTAATATGAGTATCTAGATTATTTATATATTTATTTAAATATGTAGTAGATTATTATAATAAATTCCTTTTATTATTTTGACTAGTCTTAAAAACATTATTTATAGATTTATGAGATTAAAATACTTTCTAAATTACTTAGACTTTACTTAAATTAGATTTAATAGATATCTATCTACTAGTATCAGATTTATAGATATATGGATTATTTTAAAATTACTTTTAAAGTGGTTTTAGTATAGCTATATTTATCAAATATTTATAGATTAAAAGCTAATAGTTAGGTATTTATTATTTAAAACTACTAGTTTAATAGTTTAGTAATTATTATAATAGATTTTTGAAATAACTCTAAAGTTTAGTTTAATATTTTAAACTAGTCCTTTTAATATTATAGTTCTTTTTAAAGTAAATTCAAAACTAAGAAGTTCTATTTTTATTATTAATATTACAATAGTATTCTATTGAATAGTTTTCTATTAGAACCGTTTTCTAAATAGAGAGATAATATAACTATAACTTAAGTTTGAAGTATATTTTTAATTTATAACAAGTATATCACTAGTAATTAAAAGTATTTAAAATATCTTTTTAATACCCCTTAAACTTCTAAGTTATAGTATTAGGAATCTTAATTTATATAAAAAGTAATTTATTCAGTTTGTAATACTATAGTACATCTAAAAAGAATTTATAAAATATCTCAAAAATACAAAATATATAAATAAGATATCTAATTATATTATAATGAAAATATAGAGAATTAAATGAATTTCTATCTAGTTTATATAGATTTTCTAAAATATAATTTAACTACTATTTATAGTATAAAGTATTACTAGAAATAATATTATTAGATTTAAAATATATTTAAAATTAAAATATCTGATAACTTTAGTGATATATATATTATAAACTAAATAAATCTTATAGTATTTATAATGTCAAACTATTTGAACTCTTAAGAAATACTTAATAGGATTTTATCTTTTAAGTTTATAAATATATTATATGTCTTTTTATAATCTTAAGGATATCGTTTTCAGTTACCTTATAATATAAGAGAAGAGTATTATTAAGATAAAATAAGATATAGATTTTTAAATTCTTATTTTTAAATAGATAAGGCTTTCTTAAGTATAGCTAGAAGCCTAATAATTTAAATGTAGTATATAAAGCTTAATATTAAAAGAAATATATTTTAAAATCTATAAAAAGCTTATTTAAGTTCTATAGAGTATTGTATAGCTTTAAATCTTTCTACTAATTCAATTATTATTAGAAATCTATTACAATACCTTATAATATTTAGAAATATATTAGTAATGTTAAATTATAAAACTTTAAAGTCAAGTTATATTATAATTATTATAGTTACCTGGAAGGTTTAGGTAATTAGTATTACTATATATATAATATATAGTAGATTAACTAGTTATATATTCCTATATATATAAATCTTTATTTTATACTATTCTAAATATTTATCTATATCTATTTTATAAATTAAAACCTACTTAAGAAGAAATAACCTAGTTTTTATATTCAATAATTTATTTCTTATTAAATACCTTTCTCTTTTAACTTTATAATTTCTATTCTTATTATTCTAATAAAATACTTTTATAATAGTTCTAGTAAGTTAATAGTATCTTTCTAAATCTTTAGTAGTATAACTAGTTAATACAGATATATTTAAATCTGAATAAAATAATCTTTCTTTTTTATACCATATTTTAAATAATAAGGAATACTATTAAAAGGTTAAGACTATCTTTATCTAATTCTTACTACTAATTAAGTAAATAAATACTAGTAAAACTATCTTGTTTATGTTCTAGAAAATATAAAATACTATTATTATATTCTTTTAAAAGTATTATATAGTTATTAATATTAATTTCTAGCTAAGATTACTATTATTATCTATTCTTATATTATTAGTTAAGTTTTTGAATAATTATAAGTTCTATCCTAATTAGTTAAAACTTTAAGTTACATTTTAAGCTTTCCTAGATTAGTTAAATAGAAATCTTAAACTTATAAAAAGCCTAGCTTAAGTTATAATTTAGCTAAAAGGAGTATAAATACTATTTATTTAGGACTAAAGAGTAAAAGAGAAGTTTTTATAAAAAGTATAAAAGGTCTATTTGAAAGTAATACTAGGAGCTTACTAGTAGCTTACTAGTACTTAGTTTATTAGGTATAATTATTAGGATCTAGGTAGAACTAGAGTTAACTAGTTAAATATAACTTATAATATTACTCTTTTCCCTACTAATAATATACTAGTATTATTTTTTCGGGGTTTTTATTATACTTATTAATTAGCCTAAAATACCTCTTAAACTAATCTAATATATCTATCTCCTAAATTATAATTATTATTTCTTATACAATATCTATAAATCTCTTCTATTTAATGAAAGCTTATTATTACTACCCCCTATTTACCTAGTACTATCTTGTTACTAGGATATCTTTAATTTTCTATTCTACCTTATTATTATTATTAACTATTAGTAGTAGCCAGGGGTTAATAATTTCTTATTTAAATAGGCAAACACTACTTACTTTCTAAAAAAGATGAATATAGAACTTAGAATATAGTTATATTAAAGGTCTCTGATCTTTTTGAAGTTATATGCTTCTCGGGAACCTTTTAAAACAAACTATACCTAGTAGTTAGCTTTTGTCTTAAATATTTTATAGGTAATACTGGGACTAAGGAACTATTTAAATAGAGGAAACTTTTAGTAGTAATAATATAGTTAGTTAAAATAATAGGTAATAAATAGAAAGTATATATATATATATATATATACCTATTAATCGTAATTACTTATTATAGAATTATAGTTATATAATACTAATACTACTAACTAGTAGTACTTATTACGAATTATTAATAGTTACTAGCTATTAATAGTAAGTAGTAAGAGCTAATAGCTAGTAGTAGTTACTATATAGTTTACACGACTAGTAGAACTAGTTATACTTATTTGCCGTAGGAGTCAAACCTACTATCATTATTATAAAACAGTAAAAGCTAGCTAGGCGTTAAACTATTATTTTAAGTGGGTTAGGATAGATTATCATAAATATACTTAATTTAATAATATATAGTATAATAACTCTTATAATCTTATATCTATAATATTAATAGTCTAGCTTTTTACTTAACTAAAATGATTTATAGTTTAAAATATTTAATTGTATTTTATTATTTACTTAATAGTCATCTATAAGGTACTAATACTTATTAGCTGAAATTTATTTTACTATTAAGGTACTATAATTTTAGTTTAGATAAGTCTTATGATATTTTGCATCTTATTAACTAGTAGCTAAGTAGTAGTTTTTCTTCTAAATATTACTTTTCTTATATGTTTGATAGTAAATATAAAGTTAACGTAATAACTATACTTTATAAAAAGTAATATAGCTTTAATACTAGAGTTATACTTATTCTATAGAATAAATTATATAGTAAGTAATAAGTTTTTTCAATTATCCTAGGATTAGTATATATATATTTAATGTATAGTTTGAATTTCCTAGTTCTAATGCTTTATCCCCTTATTAGCTTAAAAGTAGTAACTCGTATTAAATAATTATATCATTTTTATTAAGTAGTAAAGCTCTTTCTAAAACTTATTTGTATAATTCAAGTGATAATTACTAATAATAAACTATAATATCCTATAAAACCTATAGTAGTAATTTAGGAATTACTAAATATATATTTTTTATTTTAGTTTCTATAGTATCTTCTTCTTTCAATATCATTAATCTACTTAACCTATTCATAATAACTTAACAATACTCGCTACGCTTTTGTCTAGTTAGTAAGAGATTAATAATAAAATCTATTAATAAATTAGGGTATAATTAGTTAGGTACTAAGAGGAGTTTTAAAAAGCTTTTTTTGTATTTACTTCTTAATATATGTATTACTATATAAACTATAGTTTAATATAAATATCCTTACTATCTATAACTAACCTAACTAGAAGAATTCTTTATTTATAATCTTAAATATACTATTTTTCTTTAAGTAACTAGTAGTAGTAAACTTCTATAGTTCCTAAATGAACTTTATCTTTAGTTTATTAAAGAAGCTTTTTTTATTGTTATTTCTAGGTATTTATGTCTTTCTTTGAAATATTAAATATGTAAAGCTATCTAGTTAATATTTAGAGATCTAAACCTTTAAATATAAATTCAAAAGAATGCTATATTTCTTTTACTAGATAGTTATCTTAACTCTATTGAATATTATATCTTTTTCTATTATATAAATCTTAAAGGTTTCAGAGTTAGGTGTTTTATTAAAAGTTAATAGTTCTTCTAATTTAATCCTCTTTACTAAAAAATTACTAAGTTATATATTATTAGGGATAATTTAGATAATTTACTCCTGTAATTTCTTACTGTCTTATTTTATAGATTCAATTTACTTATATTTTAATAAGAAATCTAGGATTACTATTCAGGTTGTTAAGTAATATTTAATATAGAAATTGAATTAGTTAGTATTTCTATTTATTAGTTTAATGTTTTAGTAAGTTATTATTTCTTTATAAAGTATTCTAGGTTTTTATAATTTAAAAAGACTTTGAACTATTTAATAATTATAGGTTTAAGTTTCTAAACTTAGAAGTCTATTGATATTACTAGTAATTCTTTACCAAAACTTAGGTAGTTATATTTTATAGGGGATAGTTATTAGGAGTAGAAGGCTAATAAATAGGTTATATCTATACTATCTTCTAATATAAAAACTCTTTTCAATATAAACCTAGAATAGTTAATCTTTATTATAGTAATAGTTTTAGGGTTAAATACATAGAATACTAGTTCTCTAGCGAAAAAATATTTAAGTTTCGTAAAAGTAGTTTCCTATTTTATTTTTTACTAGAAAAAGTAATCTTTCTAAGTTAACTAGGTTAAGAATAGTTCTATTATCTTATTATAACTACAAATAAAATCTTTATAATAATTATGAAAACCTAAAAAATCCTAAGTTTCTTTTATAGACTTAGGGGAGAACTAGTCCCTAATTATAATTAACTTAAAAAAGTTATAAGAAATACTTTTTCTTACTATTAGAATAGACCTTATAGATTTTATTAATATTACTAAAAACTTGTACTCCTTCAAATCTAGTAATAACCTAGTATTAGTAAAGTAGTAAAAACCTTTCTGTACCTAAACCTTATCATTCTTTTTTAAGCTAATAGTATATATTAGGATATTATTTATATATATTATAATAAAATTATATAAAACCTTATATAATATCTTATTAATATGTTACTAGAATGTTGCTAAAATTCTAGTAAGCCTAAATAAATAGATAATATACTTAGAAAAACTATACTTAATATAAAGTACTATCTTTTCCGAGTCTTTATCTTTATACTTGTATTTTATAGAAAGCTATAGTAATATTAAATCTTATAAACTAATAAATACTACTAGATTTCCAGAAGATTTCTAATATAAAAAGTAAAAAGTATATATCTTTTTTTATAATTATATTTAAAACCTAGGAGTCTATATAGAACTTGATATTTCTACTAAATCTCTTATTAAAGAGGATAGATGTTTTAATAGTTAACTTACTAGTTTCAATAAAACGTTTATTTAGGAGATCTTCTAGTATTCTTTTAAGTACTCATAACTCTTATTATAATATACTATACAAGGAGCTTTAAAGTAAAAAAGAAATATTTTTATTTTTATTTAGTATAGATAAAATTATATAGTCTAATAACCCTCTACTAATAAGTACTTAGTAGGCCTTTTCTAAGTTAAATAGATCTAGGAACCTTTTGAGTATACTTATTAAGATATATTCTTTAAAATTGACTAGGGTTTTAAGTACTAACGCTTTTTTGATATCTTTAAAGTTAATAGATATAACCTAGTAAGCTTCTAGTCCTAATTTTCGCCTCTTAGTAATTTTCTAATATATAATTAAAATAAAGTTTATATTTAAAAAATATATTAACTAAGTCTCCTAAATCCTAGTAAGTTCTTCTCAGTATTCTAAGTATACTATAATTCCTCTTTTACTACATCTTATCTACTAAATACTAATATTATATTGGTGGTTGTATTGAAGGTCTCTGATCTATTTAAAGTTATATGCTTCTCGGGGTCTCTATAGAGGAAGCTGTACCCGGTATATTAAACCCTATAGATACTACTAGTTCTGAGGAACTATTTAAATTGAGAAAACCTTAGGTAGTAAACGTAGTTAGTTAATATAATATCTGATAAATAGGAAAGTATATTTATTATAAAGGGAAAGTATAAGCTTATCTATTATAATTATTCTTTAAGGATTGCAGTTATGTAATACTAGATACTAGCTAGCCGGTAATACTTATTACTAACTATTAATAGTTACTAGCTATTAATAGTAGGTAATAAGAGCTAATAACTAGTAGTAGTTACTATATAGTTTACGTAATTAGAAAATATATATATACCTACTAGTCGCGCTTACCTGCCGCAGGATTCGAGCCTACTACTCCTACCGTAATAGTAAGAGCTAGCTAGACATTAAACTACTACGTCAAGCGGGTACTAATATTATATATAATATAATTATTTTCTATTTATAGTTACTTAAAACATAATTTTAGTAATAGTCTTTATATAATATAAATATATATGTTTTATATATATTTTCTTATTTCTAGGGATAGTTTAGTAACCCCTAGAATACTACTAAGTAATAGTCTATTTTCTATATAACTTTTTGTCTTCTTCTTTACTATATTAATAAGTAATAAGTATAATTTTATCATGAAAGATATATTAACAATAGTATAAGTATTATAACTAGTATCTATTAAAGTTTTAATAGTATACTTTCTATTTTTCTTATCTAGATAGTAATTAACTATTTATTATTCTTTTATTTCTTCTATTTCTTCTATT